>PVKS010006965.1:0-75389 GCA_004027875.1 Aplodontia rufa | reverse complement strand
ATATATATATATATATATGTATGCATAAGGATATATATGTATAATTATATATATACATATATATGTATATGTATGTATAATTATATATATATAAATATAAATATATATATATATAGTGATGTATTCTTGACTTTTGGAAACATGCTAATGTTGTATATTTTTTGAAAAATGAATCCACAAAGATGGAACAAAGTCTCTAAAATTAAATGCAAGAATAAACAGATGAACCTACTGTGATTCAAATAGATAAGCAATTGTTCATATTGTTGATGAAAATGGACCTAGAGCAGTAGTCCAGTTACTTTTGAACAGCGTATTTTTTTTTTAAAGCAGTGTTTTGCTATTTTGTCCAGATTGGCCTCAAAACTCCTGGGATCAAGTGATCTTCCAGCCTCAGCCTCCAGCATAGCTAGGGATTACAAGTGTGAACCACCACACCCCACATACTTTCAATACATACTGTGATAGGATGAATAGCAAGCTGGTTCTCAAGATTCCCCCTCAAGCATTGGAAACCCATGAATTTGATGGGGTTTTTTCCATGTTAGGTTATGTTGTATGAAAAAGTTATTCCCATAATTATGTTATATTATGTAATATTTCATCAGAACAGACCAGAGGAATTCCTCTGCTGGATTTAAAGGGGCAAACTGTCATGTAGAGAAGACCACATGTCAGGGACCAGCAAGTGGCTTCTAGAGGAACTGAAAATGGTCCTGAGTTGAAAACCAGAAGGAAACTATGGACCTCGGTCCTATAACTGCATGTAACTGAATTCAGCCAACAAGTTGAATGGGCTTGAAAGAGATCCATATTGTTAGATGACAGCCATACCACATGCAACATTTTGATTTTAACCTTATGAGACCAAAGGCAGAGAAACCAGATGCCCTGTGCCCAGACCTCTAATCTAGAGAAAATAAATGAATGTTATTTAAAACTGTTAATTGAGGGAAAGTTTGTTATACAACAATAGAAAGCCAGTACCATAAGCCCTCAGTATGTACGTGTGTGTGTGTGTTGTGTGTGTGTGTGTTTTAAGGGAGACAAAGAGGGGTTGAACAGTGATTCAGCAGTCTCGGGTTCAAACCCCAGCACCATGTACACAACAAAGTGTCAGAGCAATGAAAGCCACATGAAAACTAAATAAAATTGATTCTCTCTTTCTTAAAAAAAAATGAGAGAGTGAGAAAAAGAGAGAATCAATTTTATTTAGTTTTTTGTCTGGTTTTTGTTTTTCTGACACTTAGTTGTGTACATGGTGCTGGGATTTGAACTCGGGTCCTCATGCATGCCTGGCTAGTTCTCCAACCTCTGAGCCACCACTCCAGTCCCCACCAGTATATTTTTAAGAATTGCTAATATTGAATTCTTCTTAGTAGGTTTACTTTTCACCATTATATGAGTATGGCAAATCTGACACTGTTTTGTGTGTATTGTCGGTTTGACTAACAGATTGACATTGGAAGCCAAAGCTCCAGCTGTGGAAGAAGGAATACACACATGGGTTAGAAGAAGGCAATGAACTGTGGGGCTAAACCGGACTAGGATATTTCTCTGTAAACCTGTGGTTTCTCAATCACATACATTATAGCTAGGATTCCCAACATAGTCAAAATATAAAGCATCTGATATATCGAAAACATGCAATTCTACTCACTGTTAGGGCCTACGACCAATACCATTCCAATAACAGTGTGCATATTTGCACCCAGATCTTTATTTCTGAATACCCTTGCTTTTCAAAAGAAGCCAGGGACATGGCCTGGCACAGAGAAGGTATTGGAACCTAGAACATCTTGTGCCATAAATTAAGGAAATTTTAAAGACAATTGATAATACCGTGAAAAAAGACACAAGAAACTCTTTAAGCATCAAAATAAGTAAGGACATTAATAGATTACAATCTATTGAATAAAGTAAGAATCTATGAGTCCAAACTGATGAGAGTAAGAATAGATGAGGGAAAAGGGAAAGACATTGATTAGAGTAGAAGGCTAACAAATATAGAAAGAATGAAGGGATGATAGAGTTAGAAGATCACAATTTTGCAATTATACTAGTAAAAAGTAATTCAGGCACGAATCATCAACAGATCCTAAATCTAAGGGGGAAATGTTTGATTACAAACAGGATATTTGCAAAGTATCTCCTTCCACATTACTTAAAATTTCAAAAGAGAGAAAAGTAAATATTGTAGAAAAGCTGGTCAGCTTTTAAACCAAATAATCAAAATTAATATCAATAATTATGAATGATGTCTCGAGAAGAATATACCATCACTACTATGGTATTTCAGCCCCAAATACATAACCTGAATCTAATCACAAAGAAATATTGGATAAATACAAATTGAATAAATACAAATTTACCTTTAGTAAAGCAATTTCCTGTATTCTATAGGTAAATCAATGTAATAAAAGACAAAGAAAAGCTGAAGAACTCTTCCAGATTTAAGAAGTCCAGAGAAATATGGCAGCTAAATATGGTATGTGATCCTAGACTTTAAAGGATCCTTCTGTAAAGGACATTCAGAATATTATTAAAACAATCAATATTTTTGCAATATGGACTATAAAGTATTGTATTGTTAAATTTATTGAATTTCATAACTGAACTATGGTTATTGGAAGAGAATGTCTTAGGAAAGACACGTTGAAATATTTAAGGGGTAAAGAGGCATAACGAATGTAATCTAGTCTCAATTAATTCCTGTAGAAAAAAAGATATATTTTACACACAAAGATAGAAAATAAAGATAAAATGTTAAAGATTTTATATCTGGGTAAATAGTTTATGTGTATTCTTTGTACTATTAATTTCAAAATAAAGAGTGAAGAGTTTTTTAATTAAAAATTATTTTCATATGCCATTTAAATTAATTATAGAATATTCTATCTTATAGATGTACTATAACTTATTAACTATTTTGTGATTTCCTATTTATTTTAATTTCTAACTATTAGAGATAATACTGAAATGAATATCTTATTCCTGAGTCTTTGCTTACATCTCTAATGTTGTCTTTAGTATAGATTCATTAGAAGCTGAATTACTGAGACAAATGATTCAAACTTTTTAAAGCTATTGATATATAATGTTGAAAAGCTTTCAGAAAGCCTGTATAGTTTCATCCAGCTTTTCTTTCATCCATTCATTTACTCATTCATTCATACAGATTTACAGTGTTTCGCATGCTCATGTTCCTCCCCAACACTGAAAATAACTTTTCTAAATATTTTCTAAATGTATAGGTACAACTTATATTTTGTTTTAATCTGCACTATATTAAAATTGAATATTTTTATACACTGACTAGCAATTTGTATTTGTTCTTCTGGGTATTTTCTACCTTTATTTTCTGCCCATTTGTAGGCATGTCATGTTTTGTTTTTGTTTTAAACTGTTCAGTATCATTTCTTTACATTGAAGCTTTAGTAATACTTTGGTGCATTTATTACAGAAGAGGATGAGTGGCTACCTTGGCTTTAATTACACAACACTGGTCCTACCACGCAAATGCAGGCTGAGCAAAGAAGATGCTGGTGGGCTACAGGAGTCTTAGTAGACGGACCTGCTTAGTGAAGGATTAAATTTTAGAGACAAGAGAGCACCTAAACAAGCATGAGGATTGGAGGAAAACTTCCCTAGCAGGTGTAGTTCATGGGCCTAATTATTTGTATGGCAAGAGGCAGTGACACCACCCCTAGCACAGAGGGCTGAAAATGCCTCTGCACAAAACAGTGCTGGCCTTGTCTCCAGGTGAAACCCACTCTCCTTAGCACCAGGGTATTGGACGCGTGGGAATCAATAAGCTTTGAACATGCAAAATGGCAAACTCTGCAGTTGTGAAAGGAAAAATTCAGCAATGTTTCAAATTCGAGTCTCTGCAGAGGAGACAGTTTGCAAAAGTTCCACCTCCCACCCCTATTCCCAGTCCCAGCAGGAAGGGAGTTTATATGATAATAGACAACTAACCAAGTCTGTACGGCATTCTGGTGAGACGGGGATCAAGATTCGTTCAAAGTTCTACTACATCTTAGTAGATGCTGCTCAGAGTCTACTATAAACGTGGCAACACTGATTTCTGAGATCCTGGGATGTTTTTTTCCCCCTGGAATAACGGCTTTAGATCCTGGGCATTGAGATTTTTTGTTTTGTTTTGCTTCTCCCCCCACACCAACAGGATTGGGAAGTTTCTGTATCAATCTGTTATGTCCCATTAACTCGTTAGGAGGTTCATGATAAAGTAAGGTCCACAAGAAATGACTTTAGCTTTCGAGGCCCCAAAGGAACCATCCCTGATCCCAAGAAAAACAGCTAAGGCTGCAGCAACCAAGGGACCCTCAGTTCTGCAGGCGCATGGTGAGTATTAGACTGAGAGAATGCACAATGAGAGTGGAATTTAATTTCCTTGAACTTTAATTTGGAAGAACCAGAGAATCTGATTTCAGACGTAAAATCCTCTGAATTCTTACATTTTTTTAACTTTAATATGAAAGGATTTTAATGTTAAAATTCTCCTCAGGAATCCAATAACGGGAGTTGGCCTCTACGAGAATATTGAGCACCTCCATGTTGATATTTTCTTATTGGAGTACTTTAATAGAATTGGCTGATCTCATTGCAAATCTCTGCTGGGCTATGCTAAACAATGTGGCTGCACAAAATTTGGAATGAGAGGCAGAATGGTAATTGCTTCCTACAATCTTGGAACCTGTGTAGTTCATGAAAAATCATAATGTAAGAATTATGGCCACAGGATTTTTTAAAAATTCCTTCCTCTGTCTTACCCAAGAAAGCTGACCTCCAAAGAGAGGAGAGAAAGAACCAGAATACTTTTCAAAAGCATTATGGCTTCCACAAACACTTTATTAGGAAAAACCCACCTCCAAGTGTGCAAAACACCATTACTTGATCTTTTACATTCAAGATATCGAATTTCTGAATGGATGTGGAAAATTATATTCACTACTGAAGACAGAAAAAGGATAAATCATAATCTGGACATGCCAGAGACCAGACCCTGTGGCTGTGCATTTTCCTTATGTGTAAAGACTGTTCACTTTGTTTTGGAAAAGAACACATTTATGGACTGTAAACCATTGAAAATAGTTTCTCTTTTTAGATCCATCCACTTGTGATATATATATATATATATATATATATATTTATGTATATATATATGTATATGTACATATACATATATTTACTAGATTTTGGCAAAAGTTTGATCATCAGTCTTAGATTTTAGTATTATTGTGATTGTCACTTTCTTCTGTACTGTTTCTAATTATTTAATGTAGAATTGATAAAAGTTGTATCAGAAATCATTTGAAAATGTCATTAGCTCTGTTTGTTTCTGTTTTTTGGTACCAGGGATGGAACCCAGGGATGCTTAACCACTGGGCCACATCCCCAATCCTTTTATTTTTTTTTATTTTGAGACAGAATCTTGCTAATTTACTTAGGGCCTTGCTAATTAACTAAGGCTGACGTTGAACTTGAGATCCTCCTACATCAGCCTCCCAAACCAATGAGATTACAGATGTGTGCTACCACACCTGGCTCATTAAATTTTTTTCTAAAGGAAATGTTCTGTGATTTTGATTACTGGATTTAATTTTTTCAAGAGAGAGGGACAGTAAAAGAGAGAGAAAGAGAGAAGTAATTTTTTATTTAGTTTTTCATGTGGCTTTCATAGCTCCGAGGCTTCTTTGTGTAGGTGGTGCTGGGGTTTGAACTTGCATACTTAGCGCATGCTGGGTAAGTGCCGTAACCGCCGAGCCACGGCTCCAGCCCCTGGATTTAATTTTTAAAATTACTAAAGATTTAAAAATATAAATTTTAGAATCTCTAAGCTAAACATTTCAGAGAGGGTTCTAATTCCTGTTGTTTGCTATGTTAGTTTGTAAGGGTCGCCACAACAAAATACCACAAACTGAGGGTCCTTAGCAAGAGGAATTCATTGTCTCCCTGTTCTGGAGGTTGAAAGTTGAGTCTGAGGGCTGTGGGAGAGATTTTTTTCTGTTCCTCTAGCTTCTGGTGGTTTGCTGTAGTCGTTGGCATCCCTTGGCTTGTAAAAACATCATCCTACTCTCTGTTATCATCTTCGCATTGTGTTCTCCCTGTGTGCATGCATCTGTATCCAGATTTTCTAATTTATAAGGAAACTAGACATACTGGATTGGGGCCATCCTACTCTATTTTAAGTAATCTATTCCAGGTAACCCTATTTCCAAATAAAATCGTATTCTGAGGTACTGCTAGAACTTCCATAAACAAATTATGAATTTAACTCCTAACATAATATATAATATGCAGATCTCTAAGAATTAAAATACCCTCCACCCACCACACACAGTGATGGCCACCTTTCTACTAAGGTAATCAGAAAGAACAGAGGAAGCAGAGGTAAGAAAGAGAAACACTTTCACTGAACGCTATGTCAGTTAATATTTAGGCATTCTATGCATATTATATCATTCAATGTGGTTATCAATTGTACCAGGAAGGTAGATAGGCACAAATGACAAAAACTCGGATTTACGGTGATTCGGTTACTGTCTAAGCACCTGCTGGAAACTGGATGGAGATGTGGATGTGCCTGAGAAGCTGGACCCTGTTCTCTAGAAACTCTCCTTATCTCTCTGAGGAGGAAGTGATATTAATAGTGATAATAATAACAATAACTACTCATGGAAATGCTTTGCTGAAGCAATTACTTCTTTGCATAGAGCAAAAACAATAAACAGATTGAAAGAATCCAGCAACGTTTTTGACAAGGTGACGTACGAAAAGCTTCAATTCTACCTAATCACAATAGGATTTTCCTTCCTACAGTGAATAGAGGCTGATTTCTAAGAAATAAAGGGAAAAGAAGAAACAGCAGAACACACTTTAAATATTTATGAATGTCGAAAATTGAAAGAAATTTTCTTATATTTGTTTTTAAAACCTGAAACTTGGTGATCAAGATAGTAGCATTCTAATTCTTTCATAATAGCAGTTGCTAACGGTTATTGCCGTGTACTGGGCCAAATGCTCCTCCTGTCTAACTCAGATCTCACAACAATCCTGTGGGTTAGGGGTAGTTTTATCTTCATTTTACATATGATGAAGCCTGAGAAACACAGGCCAGCTTCAAAGTCTGGTTCTTAAACACCATCCGGCTGTTTCTCACTGAATAGGAAATTTAAGCCATCAAAGGAGGGTTCTGTGTGATCGAATTATGTTTTGTAGCCAGTTGTTTTCAAGTGGAGGGATTATAGTGGTTAGAAAAAAAAAAGGATTTGAAGTCAGAATTTGAATCCTGGATCCACCTCTTTTTAAGTAAAAGACCTAAAACAAATTGTTTAGCCCTCTTGGGTCTCATCACTTTCAAAATTGGGGTAATGATACTCTTCCCACAGGGTGATTATGAAAATTACAAGCAAATCACAATCACTAGAGCATAGGTATCACTATTAAATAATAACTACTACTATTATTATTATACAGCAGATTTAACATTCTTTTGGGTTATATTCATATACATTCCCATGTCTCAAAAATCGTATTTCTTGGCAACTTCTCACCTTATAAAGAAGGGGGTTCAAGTGCTTCAGAACAAGGAGATTGTTGCTTATCTTCTTATTTGAGATTAAAGTAAGACAATAAGCTCAAAAGTCAAGTTTTTCTAAAAAATTATTTTTTAAAATTTTATTTTAGCTTTATTAGCATACAGAGAATTAGACTTGAATGTCTAAAATGTAGTTTCTTCCTTTGAGAAGGGAAGACCCTGAAGTCTTTCTTGGCTGGTTTTCTGTTTAGATTAGAAGGAGGACATAATGCAGAGGGGAAGAAGCAAAGCCAAAGGAAAGTAAGGAAGTTAGATAGCAAAGTCCTTGTATCAGCCTTTGCTCCTCAGGATTGGAAGCAAATAAAATAAAAAAAAAAAGCAAGTAGAAAGAAGCACTTTCTGATACACTCAGTGAGTTAGGAAACATCCAAAGGCATCAAGGTTCAAGGCCAGCTTCCCTGGGCGAGCATAAAGTGGGAGGCTACAGGCTCTGGGAGAAGCCTAGGAGCAAGTGCATGGAGGTGGTGGTGGGAGAAGGCCAAGTCAATGAGCCACAGGCATGTTCCTGCTCCCCTGGAACTCAGAGGTGGCTGAAGACATGTGGAAACGTAAGCAGAGGCACTGAGGAAGCCAGAGATCAGCAGAGATCTAGGGTTGGAGCAAAGCTTATGGACCCCTACCATAGAAACCAGAAGTAGAAACAGCACTAGAAGTAGAAACAATGGGTGCTGGTATGTCTCCTTACAAACAGTGACTTTTCTGGTTACACCTCAATGACCACTGGGCCACAGAGCAATCTAAATCAGCAAGTGTAGGACAGAAATCAGCAAGGATCTAACAACTGTCTTCCTTACAGCTAAAAACTAGCTTGTAGACTTGCCCTTCCCTCTAGGTGCAGGGAAAAGCAGAACTCAAGGCTGGAAATTTACCTGAGGCATCCAGGCAGAGGTTGTAAAGATGTAACCACAGATTAGACTGACATTACAGTTTGACATTCGTATATTTTCCCCTGCTGCCTTGTGGGTTGGGTTTCCTGGGGTAGAACAGATAAGACTTAGGACATAATGAAATTGGTTTTTTGCACATCTTGCCTCATGTAAGCACCTGTGTCGATTGATTAGAAATCAGTGTATAACATGTATTTACACCAAAGGCCGGTTACAGCCCAACTAAAAATAGAATGCAAGGTCATTTTGAGGGTAGGACCATGAGACTAGGGGAAAAAACGGAGGAAAGAGTTAAGATTGTCATACAAAGTGCAGAGGAAAGAAAGAGTATTCAGTTTCTGACGTTCAAAAGAGGTTTTTTGAAGATGTGACAAGACAATCAATTTGAAAGTCAAACTTTTTTGAGAAAGAAAAGGATTTCCAGAAACTCTTACCTTTATCATACCTAGAAACAGACTTGGCAAGCCTGATCGTACGATTTGACTCTATATCCAGGATAGAGAAGAGAAAGAGATACAGAGAAGCCGGAAGGCCAGTCCCTTTGATGTGAGGGAGTTGTTGGCTAATAACACAGAATGTGTTAGAAATCATGGAGATGAGAGAGCAGGTTCCTTGTCCTGTCCGCCTTCAGCACCAGGTTTTGAGCAGGGGCTAGTGATTGTCCTTAGAAGTATCCAGCAGAAATGAGAGACCTAGGGCATTCAGGCTAGTGTCACACATGTTTTATACAAAGGAAGACTGGGAGCCTTCGAAGTAGGCTACAAAATTGATTCCCCATGAAGCACAGGGATAGCATGAAGGCAAGTGAAGAGGGAAGTATTGTTGGCCTCTCTGCAAGTAGGTACTGAGAGTTTGGGGTACATGATGTTTATTAGGGATCAATGTCTATGGGTAAAAAAATAGGAAATAAACAGGACTGCAATGAAGGAGCAGAACTTCGATGCAGGCCAACAAAGCCCTAGCTAACCTGAGGGGAGCTAGGAGTGAGTTGCCCATCAGTGTTGTGTCACAATCTACTGAACCACCCAGGACTTCCTATCTCCACCATACTCAGTGTCACTGTTCCAGAGATGTCCACTGTGCATCTCAGACCATGAGGATCCCTGTTTTGACACCTGAATAATACCAATGCTACTCCGCACACTCAGACACCATCTTGGAGAAGACCAACAACAGTATTGAAGCATTTAGCATTTACCCAAGCTAAAAGACCAGATTGAATTCCCTAAAGAGATTTTAAATGACTGGACCAGACTAAGGTTCCATATGTAGCCTAAAAATTGTCTTTCAATTTTTTGTTATCAAGCAGGCAAAGGGATTTTTTTAGTGAGAGAACATCAGGTAAGTAGTGTCAAAGACAATACATCTGCTTTGCACTTTTGTGTATAGTGTGAGGGACATTTTACTCTTGTAACAGTATACCAAAGAAAAATAAGAACCAAAAGGACATTTAACAAGAATTTCAGACTCAGAGGATAAAAATGATATTGGAGGAGGAGTCAGGATTATGTGTTCTGAAAAGATCCATTGTGAAATTGTTAGGTTTGATTAGTGGGCAGGGTAATTTTTCATTCTGCTTACTTCTTGTATGAAGTTCTGAAATAATAGGACCTTAGTTATTCTCGCTGGACATAAAAGTTACATGTTAAATAAAGCCCACTATTTAGCAACCCACAAATCACTCTGACTTCCCACTACTGTGAAAACTTACCAATGAAAACAATGAAAGAAAATGGTTGTAGTTGAACTAGTCGCCTAAAATATCACAAATATCAAAATCTTTGATAGCCAGAGACAGAGGAAAATTAAATCCACACAAATCTCTTCATGAACAAGTAAAAACAAAAAGCAATACCACTGCAACTTGAGGATCAGAGGAAGGAGAAACATGAGAGGCAGACCATCTAAAGTCAGGAGTTCCAGCAGAGCTCAGAATCAGTGGACAGCTTTCACGTGAGAGCATCCAGACATTCTTGGCTGTGCCAGCCCTTCGAGAAGGAAGTGAGATGACCAAGGTAAAGTACTGGGCACCACAGTCCTCCAACAGTTTAAATGTACCCAAGTCCTTCTCTCTTCTGTCTGTTCAAAATGGTTATTTTCATTGTGACCACTTAAATTTAACTCTGAAAGAAGTTGTGGTTTCTTTTATGAATCAAATTTTCTTTGTACTATGGAATGGAATTTAGGGGATCATATGTGACATTGTCGTACATACTTATAGATATGCACACATATCTTTCCAACCTCCTTAAAGCATCTGTGAGCCCCTGTTCCTTTTCCGTCTTTGGAAATCCATCTGTTGCAAATAAAAATGATTTTTCTAATGAGGATGATGATAGCGGCAACTGCTATTTATTGAGTGTTCATTGCACCTCAAGGACTGTGGTGATTTACAATCATGTTTGTTTTAATCCTTCCAACTCTTCATAATATAGGCATCGTTATTACATTTTGTTAACTATAAGACTCAGAGATTAAGCAACTTTCCCAAAGTCACATATTTAGGATGTAACTAAGAGAGAACACAGAAAGGATTCTCAAATGAGAAATAGCTGCCAAAGATGGCTACACTGGCATAATGTTGTTTTTGGAACTCTGTGTTGCTGTCTTAGCCTGGGTGATGCAGAGAACAGAGCCCAAGGCAATGAGATTATGGTTCTTCTATACCATTGGGAATACAGTTCCAGGTGTGAGGGAGAGGGGAGCAAAACAGAAAAGGTGGAGCGAGTGTGAGACTACATTATCAAGGTCAAAGCTACTGAGACTACTCAAATGCTCAGTCTCACCCAAAAAGGAGTCATATAAACTGCATCTCAAAAGACTCCAACTAGAGGGAGAAAAGAGGAAGAATTAATTGACTGTCAAAAGAACAATCACGCCAGGTGCAACCTTGCAGATTTACCCTGCACAACCTGCCTAGCCATACTTGGTTTGGTTCATCCAGCAGTTGCCCAAGCCAGAATATGATGCTGTTCATGGCAAATCTGCAAACGAACCTGCCGTGGGAGTCTAAACATTGGAACTATTACTAGAAGCAGCCTCATTGTATGCTATAGTCCAACTTCCCAGTAGCATAGAATGCTGACTTCATTGTAACAAATGACTCCTAGGCTATAGTTCTTGCTCTTACATTACCCAGCCATGTGGCTTTTAGGAAATGAGTTAATCAATTTGTATCTGCTTTCCTAATTTGTTGGGGGAAAAAGTCACTGAACTCAGTACAGGGGACAGAGGCAATTAATCAGTATATGGACAAGGAGTTTTTGTTTCAGATTCTACAATAAACCATAGAAACATAATGGTGTCCTCATTTTGTTGATGAGGAACTGGGACAGAAGTGCCACATCTTCCCCAGAAGTCATAGCATTAATAAGTTGCTGAGGCAGGGTTTTAAGCCAGTTTCATCCAACCTTAAAGTCCTTTCTTAGTTTGTTTTTTTGAAAACAAATTTTGAGTTACACACGCAGTACAGGTATTACTTGTAAAGTTAAAATGTTTCTGGAAAAGCCAAAATTCTCCTTGGAATTTTGCCCCCACCTGACAAAACTTCTCTTGTCACAATAACTATTTATCGTGTTAATGTATATTTTTTCCATATCATGTTAGTGTATATTTTTCCAGAGTCTATGTGTTTATACATTATGCATGTAACCATAGAAAGTATAAAATGTTATTTTTAAAAATGTATATATTTTTATATAAAGGATGATGGTATCATTCTGAAAATATCTTTATGCAGCCTACTTTTTTATTTCACCGAATCTTGCCAACCCAGCTATATTAGTACATAGAGAATGATCTCATTCCCTTTAGCTGTTGCATAGTATTTCACAGAATAGACATAGCAGTTTATTGAGTCATTCCCCTAGTGAAAGATACTCAGTTAGTTTGCCTATATTTCTATTCCCAAATTGTGCTCTGTTCCAAACTTCCATAAATGAGTCTTCTAACCTCTGTTAGTTGAAAAATTCTATGGCATAAGGAAAATGTAATGGGTGTAAGTCTGAAGACATAATAATTCACTCTGAACAGCTCATTTATTGGGTAGTGAAACAGCATCAAATTGTGAAATATATATGTTACCATTAAAGGCACAGAGCCCAAGAGACTAAACAAAAGGATTCAAACAGGTCCAGGCAGGATAAATAGCTCTCTGGTAACTAGAGACAACTCAGAGTCTAGTTTATGTTCACTGAAGTATGTGACTCAAGGCTTTGTGTGGTTATTCTTGATTATAGCTATTTATTCTATAATGGTTATGGAGGTTTAACACGGCACCTTGCAATGTGATAGAGACTACATGTATTATATTATTTAGTGCTAATGATATGCTTTAGAACAGCTATTATCTATTTTTTATTGCTGAAGCACTGAGGCTTGGAGAGGCTAAGTAATTTTGCTCAAGGTCACAAACTACTGACAGGACCGAGGTTCAAACCCAAGTTGTCTGACTGCAAAACTTTGCCCTCTTTCCACATCTATCATCAGTTCCTTTTAACTTCAGTCAGTTCAGAAGGACTTGGTAAAGAACGGATTCTTATCCAAAGTAAGAACTGTCAACACCCAGTCTCCTGCATACTTCAGTTCATCTCCTGCTCCCTTTCCTGTCCTACATCCTCACCTTACTTACTTATGATTTCCCAGTAACAAATTCCTATGAAAACATGCTGTTTTCTTCCTCAGGAGAATTCGTCTATCCTTTGAACAGTAAGCAACTCTTACTCCTCTTTTAGTCCAGCCATCACTTCCTCCAGAAGCCTTTGTTGTACCATCCCCCACCCTCACACCTGACCAAGACTGAGCCAGGGACCTACCACATCTTCCCACAGTGCCTTGGGTTTGCCTTTCTTAGAGCACTTGATATAATGAATTGTAAACATTTACTATACTACACATTGAGCTCCCGGCACGGGAACCACGGTTCATTCACACTTTCATCTCCAGCCCCAGCATAATATCTAGTACATTGTAAGCTTTGAATAAATCATAGAGTAATGGCAAAAATGAGGGGTTCGGGATTTAGCTCAGTGGCAGAGAGGTTGCCTAGCATGCGCAAGGCCCTGAGTTCGGTCCTCAGTCCTGAAAAAAAAAAAAAGAAAGAAAGAAACTGCAAGGGGCTGGAGCAGCGGTGGCTTGGCAGTTGCGGTGCCAGCACCCGTGTACCCAACTAAGTGTCAGAGCAATGAAAGCCATGTGAAAAACTCAATAAAAAGTTGATTCTCTCCCTCTCTCTCTCTCTCTCACTGTCGTTCTCTCTTAAAAAAAAAAAAAAAAGAACCTGGAAGTAAACTATTTAGCCCCATGCATGCTGATTGCCCCAAACAGTCACCAGAGTCACCCCATTGCCAGCTGATAACATTCCTAACCCCTGAGATTGCAGGGATTTTTCTCTGCGTGATAACAGAGAACATAGCAGATAAGTTAGGAAAGCCATGTTAAGAAAGTCTGAAACTTCAGGGGGAGTCTAAAAGGACAAAACAGCCTTTCTTTATTTGAAGTCCACATTTATTTTGTCTCTAAAAAAAGTGGAGCATTTCTCTACTCCCCTTAAAGCAGTTACAAGAAAATACTACACAAGAAGAGGAGACTGAATTTTTTTTTATAAGGAAAAAAGTAGATTGATTGTAAAAGAAAAATAATGAAGGTATCCTAGGAAATGTCAAGGAAAATTTATCATTCTATAGTTTTAAAGAACAAAAATCAAATGATTCAAACCAGAATGTGTGGAACATGGACAGATTTTACAGATGATAAATGGCGCTACTGTACACGTCTTTCTCTTTTCAGCTACAGACCATTTGATGAAAATAATCTTTATTTCAAGTTTTCCAACATAGCTTTTGTTTTGACACTTCAAAGTATGCATGAACCCTTCTTCTAATGGCCTTTGAAGCCTCAAGATGTGGTATTCTAGAGAGTATTTCAAAATGTTCATGAAGCTGGAATATTACAATTTGTGCTTACTATTAGAAAGAAAAAAAATGTTTAAATGACATCAGAAAGAAATGAGCATACACTCCAGAAAAGGCTGCCATCTCCATCTGATTATCCAATTACTATCAAAAAATAACACTCATAATTGCAGCTGCTGTTTATTGAGTGCCAGGCGTTCACTATATGCTAAGTACTGTGCTAGGTTCTGACAATGCGGTAAAACCAAAAAGGTGTGCCTCGCCCCAGATAGCTGGATGTTAGACAGGCAATGGGAAGATCTATACAGAATTATAAAGGCCACAGGAAGAGAGAAATCTAAAGAAAGAATAACAGGGGGCACCTACTTTAGATAAGCAGCCATGGAAAGCCACTTTGAGGAAGTGATATTTAAACTGGGATCAGAAGAAGAATAAAGAGGCAGCCAGATGAAGAGTGGAAGGAAAAGAATTATAGGCAGAGGACACAGAATTTGTAAATATTCTGACACTAGAGTCTGGCTCTTTCAAGGAACTGAAAGAAGGCCTATCGTTTGTTTTGTTTTCCTGTCGGTCTTCAGATCGGTTTTCCTGTCCCTGCAGGCTGTTATCAGAGGGGTCTGCCACTGTATTCGTCAGGTCTTCAGGTCGTCTTGTCAGGTGGCTCTGTTGTTTGGCCAATAGAAAGAACTGAGAGCAGACTGGAAAGCAGACAAAAGGAAGAAACTAGGCCATTTCTCCCAGTTTCCTTTCTGGCTTAGGAGCACCTCCAGCAGTGGTGATGTTTTCTGTGTGACTTAGAGATTTGGGGCTCCGGAAGAGGCATGGTGACAACCCCCCACCTTTATTTATTTTTTTAAGAGAGAAGGACAGTGAAAGTGAGAGAAAGAAAGAGAGAAACAATTTTTTATTTAGTTTTTCATGTAGCTTTTGTTGCTTCAAGACTTCATTGTGTACGTGGTGCTGGGATTTGAACCCGTGTACTTGCACATGCCAGGCAAGCACCATAACTGCTGAGCCACCAATCCAGCCCCTCCCCACCTTTATTTTAGGCCTAGGATAATTGGCTGGGGACTCACCCTTACAATTTAATGATACCTTTGGTTATTTCAGGGGTGTGGTTATGATTAAAACTGATCTGCTCTCTTCCTTCTAGAAAGGCTTACATATAAAAGAAATAGGCTAACAAAATGTAGCATTCAAACATAAAAATCCTACTCTATTTTCCCATTGAAAGAGATTAAAAATTTTTTTAAAAATCCAATGCTGTGATCTATTTTTGGAATAGCTTGTGAAATTGTCAAGGTTTTGGTCAGGACAGCCAAAGTTTTTAACAGTGACTCACAAGACCAGAAATCCACATGGAAGCAGCTGTCTGAAATTTTTCTATTTGATGGCAAACAATAGTAGATAGAAAAGTCCACTCAAGGCATAGGAAACTTGCATATGACTATATTGACTTGATTATGTTACTTCTATATTTATAGTAATAGTTACCATTAATTGAGTACCAATTCTATTCCAGTCTCCATACTAGATACCTGGCATGTAATACTAAATATTCAAAATAGATTAAAGTTACCTACATCATTGTCACCTTCTCCATTCTGTAGAAAAGAAACAGACTTGGGATACCATAAGACTTGTTTAAGGTCGAAGAGATGGAAATTGGTACAAATTCACATATCTGACTTTAAAATCCACAATACCATACTACACTAGTGTCTTTTTTTAATCAGTAATCTCATAATGGTGGAACTTGGCATTATAAAACTATGATTTGAATTATATTCAGCTTTAAATATTATCACTCATTGAGCCAAGATTTGACTGGTGGCAATGAGGTAGGAGAAAGAAGGCTGTTAGATCCTATTAGTGGATGTATTTATTGAGGAAGCAAAATAGAGCTTCAAAAATTATATATTATAGTTTTTTAAAAAGAAAGGAGGACAGTAAGAGAGAGAGAAAGAATCAATTTTATTTAGTTTTTCATCTGGTTTTCATTACTCCTAAACATAGTTGTTTATGTGGTATTAGGGTTTGAACTTGGGTCCTCATGCATGCCAGGCAAGCGCTGTAACTGCTGAACCACCACTCCAGCTCCCAAAATTATTTTATTATTGTTGGCTTTTAAATAAAAATTTCAAATATGCTGCCCTGATCCCCAGTCAGTGTTGGAAGCCCAGAATCCATTCTCTTTGAGTTTACATGATCAAGCGGTCTTTATCACAAAAGGTATCTTTGGGGGTATTTGTTACTAACTCTAGCTAACTGCAATAGTTCCATGGAATGCTGTGCAAAAACAAAAACAAAACAAAAAGACATCATGTGGGGCAAATCAGGAGAAAAGAGTGCCTTGACATTGGCCGTGATTTGGGAGTGTGATGGATGCATGGGATGCTTCTGCTTACCAAGCCTGCCTCAGCAACCTATCGCTGATGGAGCAAAATGCCTTAATTTGAACTTCTGTCTTCTACTGGATTTCTCAAGCTAGTTCCTCAAACCTTTACAAAGCAAGTCATTATAATGTCTGATCCTGGATGTGTGATTAGGGGGAAAGGCTCCCTTCCCTTCCTTTCCCTTCCCTTGCCTTCATTTTATTCTTGAAATATGAGATAGGAAGAAGAGAAAAGAGATCCTATCTGCTGATAGCACACACAGAGTGCATAGCCAGATACCACACACACACACACACACACACACACACACACACACATGACCTGAAGCCTGAAGGGATATTTATTCAGGATATTTATTCTCTGCTGGGGCTTTGGGGACCAAGACTTGTGGGGTATTCCTCTTCTGCCATCCCAGCATCACTCCCAGGTGGACGATACCAGATCTTCCCTGCCCTGAACAGGAGCTGAGGCTCAAGTCTTGCAGTTTCAGGTCTACTATCTGTGGAACCTTGGCCTCCAGTCCTGTTCTTCCACCTCTGTATTCTCCCAGGATCCAGGCCAAGAGGTTCCGCCCTGCAGGAAGCCAACTCTCACTCTTGGAGGTCTGCCAGGGGTTCGTTTCAGAGAAATTAACCCTTACTTCTTACTGCAGCATAAACCTGAGGACCTCTGAGGACCAGCCAGAAATGAGAAGATCATGTCAAAATGTGTTTGCTTTTTGCCAACACAGCAACTGTCTTGGACTGTTATACTTGTTTGCCTGTTTATCAAAAATCAGTCAAATCAGAAGCCTTCCCTGCATAGCTCAGTCTTTCTTCCCAACACATCTCCTGTCTTAATTCTTGACAGTTTCACTGTACACAAATACAATTCTCCTGATAGCCTGATCTTTCAGTTCCTTTCATTTCTTTTCTCCAATGGTTTTTGTCTTCCACCCTGAGTCACTCACTCTTACATCATATTGTAATTCTATTTATTACCAACAATTGCCACTCCTTTGTTATCTCAAAATCATTTCCTTACCTCTTAGCTTTTCCTTCTAATGTTCAACTTCAGTGATCCTTTGACCTCATCAGATCTTCCAGTCCATTGGTAACAATATCTGTTTTCTCTTCCTCACACCCATGCCCTTTCACTTCTTTCCAGAGAGGACAACCTCAGTCATCATTTTGGTGCATGGACTCTTAATTCCTTTGTCTCTTTCTCATTTTACATTAACTTGCCAAAACCCAACTTAGTCTGCACAGCATCTAACTGAAGGAAAGCACCTACCATCTGATTACTCCCACTCTGAATTCATGACTATAAACATCAAATGGCCTTACTGCTGCCTGGAACTCAGTACACTTCCCTGATCCGTTCACCACTCTGCTTGCCTGAAACTATTTCCCACTTTTTACTCTCTCCTCAAACCCTCAGGAAACCTCCTTCTGCATCTTTGTCCTCAGATGGTTACTTTCCTTCCTAAACCTTAAGGAAACTAAGGATCTCAGAGAGTATCTCTTCAACATACTTCACAGCAACACCTGCACCCACATACCCTGCCTCTTACTAAAGATGAATAACCTATGCACCTACCTAAGGCCAATACCTCCACCTATATATAGACCCCAATCCCTTTCAATGTCTTTCAAGCCCATGCAAAGACATTGATTTGGTAAATTACTTTTCCTTCTCCTATTGCATTTATGTTTTTTCTTCCTTACTGCACTGTTCCCATATGTCCCTAAGCATTATATTACTTCTCCTATCAAAAACAAAAGCAAGGGGTTGGGAATTTAGCTCAATGGCAGAGCACTTGCCTAGCATGTGCAAGGCCCAGAGTTCGGTCCTCAGCCCTGGGGGGGGAAAAAAAAACAAGCCTATGATTCCAGCTACTTGGGAGTCTGAGGCAGGAGAATGGCAAGTTCAAGGCCAGATTTTGGCATCTTAGAAAGACTCTGTCTTAAAACAAAACATTAAAAGGGCTGGGAGATATCTCAGTGGTGGAGCACTTGCCTAGCATGCACAAGGCCCTGGGTTTAATCACTAGCATCAAAAGAAAAGCAACAATAAAAACACCTTTTTTGGTCCCAGTCCCTCTCAGCTACTGTCCTATTTCTTTGTTATGTTAAGCTGCGATATTCCTCAAAGTCCTCTGGGGCTGGAACAATGGTTCAGTGGCACAGCACTTGCCTGCCATGTGCAAGGACCTATGTTTGATCCCCAGCACCATATAGACAACTAAGTGAAGGGAAAACAAAACCAGATGAAAAAATAAAATTGATTCCCTCTCTCTCACACTCTTTCTCTCTTTAAAACAACAACAACAACAACAACAACAAAGTAGTCTGTACTTGCTCTCTGCAATTCCTGACCTTCTGTCTTATAACCACTGCAATTAGACTTTTCTGCCCATGACTCTGCTGCAACTGCTTTTTTTCAACTTCATTGATGTCTTTGGCATGATTAAATCCAGACATCAATTCTTACTCTTCTCCCTGATATGCCTTCTTCACTTAGTGTCTATGATACCACCTGATTGTCTTCATACCTCGCTGGTCACTTATTTTCCTATGGATTCCATCTTTTTGCCCAGACTCAACATTTAAAGTCTTCAGAGCTTAGTCTTTGGGCCTCTTCTCTTTTCTCTACACTTGCTACCTTGTTGATCTCATCTAGTTTTTAGAATCTTGGTTGGGATCTCAACCATCCTCCAGGGCTGCATTTGTTCTTAAGGAATGGCTCTTCAGGTGTCCACTCTGTCTTCCCATGAAGATGAATTGAGATTTGAATATCTCCCAGAATGGTGAAACTCTGGTAATTCGTTAGCTCATTTACCAGTAGTGAGTGTGGCCAGATAAATTACATTTGAGACATACTAATTCCAAGAAATTATTTGTATTTATCTTAAATTCAAACCGAACTGTCCTACATTTTAATTTGCTAACTATGGCAACTCTGCCAGGGCTGTGTTTGGCCCTTCCTTGTGGCTACTTACCCGATATGTGTTCAACTTAGCGTTCAGCCAAGAACTCAACGGGGCTCTGCAGATATCGGAGCTCTCTCTCTTGGTGGTTTTTCCTACTCTACAGTACTATCCCATAAATTCTGCCTTCACCTCACCAAATTCCAATGTCTTCTCGACTCAGTGGAAAGATTACGCTACTTGAACATCCTCATCCTTTGTCACAGACCAGAAAGGATGGCAGGAAGAAAGCCAGGACACACTGCAGGGCTCACCTCATTTGTTCTCCCAAGATCACAGTTCTGGACTGCCTAATGCCCTGTCTGAAGACAATTGGTTACAGTTGATCTTATAATTATGCATTCAAACTTGGTAGGTTTTTAATGTATACGGTTAATGTCATCCACATATAATCATAATTTTTCTTTACTTTCCATGGTACTTTTATTTTTACTTCTGTATTCCAAATTCTATGAGGACAGAGATTGTTGTCTCTCTATTGCACTGCAGTGTCCCTAATAACAATGGGCCTGATATGATAGACACTCAATATATATTTGTTGATTTAATTAATACAGTATAATATTAAAGATCCCAGGTCTGGAGTCAGATGATCTGGTATTTTAGGTTTTTTGCTGCTATAACTAAAGAATCTGACATGAACAATTTTAGGAGGAAAAGTTTATTTGAGGGCTCATGGCTTCAGAAGTCTTAATCCATTGGCGGCCAGTTCCATTCCTTGGGGCTCAAGGTGGGAAAGGACATCATGGGGTGAAGAGTGTGGTAGAGGGAAGCAGCTCAACACATGACTTCAGGAAGCAGAGAGAGAAACTCCATGCTAGATACAAAATATATACCCCAAAGACACGTCCCCAAAGACCCACTTCCAGCCACACCCTACCTGCCTTCAGTTGCCAGTTGGTCCCTATCAGAGGATTAACTCACTGATTGGGCTAAGGCTCTCATAACCCAATCATTTCACCTCAGTCTTTGCATTTTCCCACATATTGAGCTTTGGGGGACACCTTTCATCCAAACCATAATGTCTGGGTTGGAATCCTGGCCCTACTACTTATTAGATGTGTTGCCACATGTCTGAGTTAAATTTTCTTAGCTTCGGTTTTCTTTTTCATCAGTAAATTGGTGTTGCCATAGTGGCCATCTACAAAGCTACAAAGATCAAATGGGATTGAAAACCCCATAGAAAGGACTTAATGGACTGACTGGAGCATAGCAAGTTCTTGATACATTTTTATCTTTACTATTATTTCTCTTATCTAATTGCTCTTAGTCATAGAACACAAAACGATAGTAATGACAGTAAATTGCTATTGCAGATAATACTAATGCTTACAGAATTTCAGCACTGTGGGCTCAGAGGTAGAACACACGTTTGGCATGTGAGAGGTCCTGGGTTTGATTCCCAGCACCTCAAAGAAAAAAAAATGCACTATTAAGCATAATGTCAACTCTTAGTTTGGGATAGAGACTTTTTTTTTTTGAGATTAACAAACATTTTATGCTAGGGGTGGTGGCACACATTTGTAATCCCAGCAACTGAGGAGGCTGAGGCAGGAGGATCACAAGTTCAAAACCAGCCTCAGCAATTTAGCAAGGCCTTAAGTAACCTAGCAAGACTCTGTCTCAGAATAAAAACTAAAAAAAGGACTGGGGATGTAGCTATGGGCTTAACCACCCAAAGGTTAAATTCCCAAAAAACAAAGACAAGAATCAAAGAAAGAAATAGTTTATGTATATATGTATAATCATTATGAAGGTTTTGATTTAGAATATGTACATGAAGTCAAATAACTTTCGTAATATATTGAGATAGTCTTGACATTTCTTCTTTAACTATTTAATAGAGTAAATTATATCAGTAGTTTTTAATATTGAAAAATTATATTATTTAGGCAATGGGTATCCAAATGGCATATTTAGAATGAAGGTTTAAAAAAATATGCTTATCACAAAACCTCATTTTCCATATATTCCTTTTTAAAGATAATCAATAAGTTTTCACAATCTGTGATCCTCAAACTAGCCTAATTCATAATGCATCTGGAAGATTTCAGAGCTCTGAAGCTGCTTCATAGTACACCCATGTGAAAAATATAAAGTTACCCCAAAATTAATCTGAAAGAAGAGCTTTTCAGAAGCAGGATCTTGGACTTTCTGCCTCTCCAGAACCCTGGTGTTCTGGCTTCATGTTAATAGGTGTCCCTAGTGTTTCACAATTTTGCCTTCTCACTCTCTCCACTTTCCAACTCAGACTCCAGGGGCAATCACCCTAGCTTGATGATAAAAGGATTAACATTTGTTGTAAATAGAAGATATTAAAATTTCTTCATGTTTATTTGGATTCCAAAGCCCTAAAAGAAGCAATTCAAAGAATCACATTTCCACCTACTTCCAATGGTTACTTAGTCTGATAAAAAGAATTCCCCCGCCCACCCATATTAGTGAATTTATTTATACATAAAGTCTTGTAAAAGTCTAACAATCAAACCATATTATTATACTTTTAATAAATCACTGTTTTCTAAAAAGTGTAAATAACATGAAATTGGGAGCATCTCAGGAAATTCCTAATCCTCTAACACATTTAAAACATGCTCGTTCCGCATATGTCTGATTTGACTTCCGTGTAAAAAGTGGCCTTTCATACTTTTGATCACATTAAAATTGTTGTCTTACACTATAAATACAAACATTTCCCAGTGTCCCTGGATTAGAATTATTTTTTTCTGGGGCTGGGATCTAATCCAGTGCTTTGCCCCAGCCCTGGATTGCAAAGGTCATTCTTTTTTCTTATAGATTCCCTTTCATGTATGAATTTTTTCACCTGGATGCAATAGATGTTTGCTCTCTCTTTGTGTGTATGCTTTCTTTGTTCTTTAAATGTAAATCCCAGGACCCAAATCTATCACTCTCCCATATTGCTGAAGTCATAGTTCCAAACCTGTTAGGGGATTACTCTGAGGTCTAGTATGTTATTTCATCAGAACCCTGCATCCTGTGACTGCCAGGGACATTGCCTGAAGCCGACAGTGTTTTCTTCCTTTTGGTGTCCCCAGCCAACCTAGAAGCTACACTCCAGAAAGCAGCAATAAAAGCTGAGTGGTTTATTGGCTTGTATATCTGCTTTGGAAGTGTTCTCTAGTGCCACAAATCTGGGCCGGTTATTTTCAAACACACATTTGTTAAGGCAGTTTAAGACTATCTTCAAATACAATCTTACGTGGTATCCTAAAAAGTAAACTGGTTGAAAGGTTATTGCTTTGGTCAGTACAGGGACAGCGACTGGAGCCCTGGAGCTCAGTGCCCCTCACCCTCTGCTCCTGGAACAGCACTCAAGGGTCTTGATGGAAGCCCGAGCATGAAGCCAGAGGATGTAGTCACGACCAGGAGACCTCAAGTTAAAGGCTTCTTTGGCTTGTGGCTAATTTTCTTTGGCTTGTGGGGTGCTGCCCTTCACAGTTTTTTTTTCCCAACAGTTTTCTTTTGAAAATGATCACAGTTCCAGCTGCTTGACTTGATCTCTACTTCCAAACTCCTGAACATTATGTGTTTGCTGCCGTTTTTCATTTCCTGGTATTAGACACAATAATTTGGGTCTGAAATGTCCCCCAAAGGTTTGTGTGCTGCAGGTTTGGTCCCCAATGCTGCAGCATTCAGGGATGGAGCTTCTGGGAAATGGTTGGATCATGATGACTCTAATTTCTTCAATGGATTGATCCATTGATGGATTCATAGCTGAATGGACCATCAGGTGGTGATAAAAACTAAGAAGTGGGACTTAGAGAAGGGGAGAGGGCGTGCCTTGGGGGCATACCCTTGTGGACTATATCTTGTCCCCACCCATTACCTACCCATACCTCCCCATTCACCTCTATCTCCCCAACACCTTCTTCCTGGCTGCCACGAGGCCACAGCTTTGTTCCACTTCACTTTCCCTGCCACGATGTTCTGCCTCACCTCAGGCCCACAGCAGTGGGGCAAAATGACTATCAACTGAAACCTCTGAAACCATGAGACAAAATATCTTTCCTCCTTTACGTTGTTTTTCTCTGGTATTTTGTCACAGCAATAAGAAGTTGGCACAAACAACATCTACTGACTTCCTCCCGTGGAAGATAAAGATTAAGCTTTCTTCCTTTTTTTCTCTGAGTCTTTTCCTCCTCTCTTCACTAGCTTCACAGTATAGCTGAATAAAAATTTTTAGAGAGAAAGCGAGGCAACAGGGACAATCTCAGCTACTCAGGAGGCTGAGGCAGGAGGATGACAACTTTGAGGCAAGCCTGGGAAACTTAGCAAGACCCTGTCTCAAAATAAAAATTAAAAAGGACTGGGGATGTATCTCAGAGTTTGAGCACCCCTGAGTTCAATTCCCAGTACTACTAAAATTTTTTTAACCAAAATTTAAAGTTTTCCATATTTCAACAATGTAAATACTGATCACTTCTAAGTAGTATATCAGTTTTGAAGTAACTCTTGATCTTTCTGAAAGTTAATAAATGTCTTATAAATTCATTTGCTTCATGTTGTTGTGCCTTCATTCTTTCCCATGCATTCAAACATCTGTTACACACTCAAATGTATAATTTTTCAAGTGCTCAAACATGTCAGAAAAGATCAGTTTCTTTCAAGTTCTCCTTCCATTGGCTTGTCTGCTGTCCAGATCTGTGGCCCATCGGATATCATGGGTCTGTGATCTTTTGGGTAGGATTCCTGGTTCCCTGTATGCCAGGGTTTTCTTACTTTGGGGCTATTTCCTCTTTTTGTTCATATCAGCCTCCCAAAAAATGATGCCTGAAAAGTAAATACTGAATCTTCACTATCTGAAAATGTCTTATTATATCCTCACACCAGATTGCATATAGAATTCTAGCTTGAAAACAATTTTTGATCCGAAATGTCAAGATACTCTCTTTCCTAGCTTTCTGCCTTCATCGGGAAGCATGCTGCTATGCGTCTTTTTACATCCCTTGCAGTGGGTGCACAGTTGGCCCCTTCAATCTGGAAACTCAGTTCCTTCAATTCTGGGAAATATAATTGTAGTCTATTTGAGCAAGACATTTTTGCAGAAATAATTTTTTAAAAAAGAATTAATTGAATGCTATAGAGGAACATTGACTAAAGAAAGGGTTTTGGTTTAGATACTAGCTCTCCCCCCAAAAGCTCATGTGTGAAATAATGCAAGAGAGTTTAGAGGTGAAATGATTGGGTTATGAGAATCTTAACCTTGTGAAGTAATCCCCTGATAGGGATTAAATGAGCAGGAACTAAAGGCTGGTAGGGTGTGGCAGGATGAGGTGGGTCATTGGGGGGTGTGACTTTGGGGTATATATCTTGTCCCTGGCAGTGGGTTCTCTCTCTCTCTCTGCTTCCTGTGTGCCATGTTCCAGCTGCTTTCCTCCACCATACTCTTCCCCCATGATGTTCTGCCTCACCTCCAACCCCAAGGAATGGAGTCTGCTGTATATGGACTGAGACCTCTGAAACCTTGAACCCCAAAATAAACCTTCTCTCCTCTAAATTTGTACAGTGTGGGTCTTTTGGTCACAGCAGTGAAAAAGGTGACTAAAGCAGATAGATTAGAGGATGGATTGAATTGTCTGTAGATAACAATAGTGATGGGTCTGCAAAGGGAAGAGTCAACAAGTTACACATTCGTTAATTTCCTGAAAGCGTCCAGACTTCAAATGCCTTTACTATTTAGCTTTTGGGAAAAAAAAAATAAAACCATCTGTATATCACATGCTGTTTAGTTAGGGGTTTTCCAGTGCTCCTTGATCTAGATTTTTCATATGGAGAAAGAACATCTATTAGAGTAATCCTCCTGCCTCTCATCTCACTCCTTACTTGTTTCTTCCTTTGGGAAGAAACCTGAATATGTGATGGGTAAATTTGATGAGAACCTGAGCATGCTCAGCTTTGCACTTTCTGCCCTCTCTGTTTCCGGCCTGTCCCTAAGAGGAATAATGCTATTTCCCCCCTCTGCCAATCTTTAGGAGCTTGCCTCTGCGAGGAGGCCTGCAGTTGTTTGTCCTGCTTGTGACTGGTTGTGTGCAATATCCGATTAAGGGGATTGTATTAGGAAGTTCATTGTAACTATTCACCCTAACTGTGCTTTCCGATGTATGGTCAATAATAAAGATAAGATCTGATCTCCATCTAAGTGACTTTTATGTGTACGTCTCAAATGGTTCTGATATCAGAAAAGAGAAGTGTTGTTGTCCCTTAAACTCCCAACATGCGTGTTACTATGCACAGCATGCATTTATGCATGTGTGTGTTTATTGATGGTTATTTTTTATATCATTTGCAACAACCGAGAATAGTAAACCTCTCACTTGCCAGCATGCGCACAGCCTTTTTGAGCGTCCCTGTCAAAGCTAGAAGTGACCTTTGTCATTAACAGCATAGGGAACATCTGAAGAGGTTCTCACTGTGACTCATTCTTCCAGGATTCAGTTTCATGAAGACATCCACCTCGATGCACTTGTGTGACAGTCACATATTTCTAAAACATTCACTGAGTCGCTGCTATTAACCCAAATGGACTCAGATCCACCAGCTTTTCAAAACTCTTATGTTTATTAAAAGAGTTTATGATGGCTTTACCTTTTCAGTTTGATGAACTTTCCTCTATAGCAAATACAGAGGTAGTCCCACACCTTGCAGATGTGCTGCATGAATGTCATAAAATGGAAAATAGGACATCACATTTTTTCTCTTATCTAAAAGATTCTTTTTATTCAACATTTAATTTCTCTAAGAACCATATAGAGATTTAGCATGTCTCTTTGCGTAGATATTTCCATGGTTGCTGTAGATACGACATTGAACATATTCAACATATGGAACTTATCACAGTCTTCTCGTGTCGAGATTTCACCACACTGAGTAAAGTGCGGAAATATCACCTCCTGTGTGTCAGCTCTTTGTCACCTGACAAGAACTTAGAGGAGGAAAAGTTCATATTCATGGTTTCAGGGGTTCAGTCCATGGTTGGTTGGCTCTACTGCTCTGGGTCTAAGGAGCTAGGTTGCTCAGGGAGAGAAAAAACAAGGCACCAGGGACAAAATATAAACCCCACAGATGCACCCCTAGTGACCTTTTTCCTCCTGCCACACCCCAGCTGCCTACAGTTATCACTCATACAGTAGTCCTTTATCATTATTAATCCATCAAATGAATTGATCCCTGATTAGGTTACAGTTCTCAAAATCTAACCATGAATTTTCAGGGGACACCTCAAATCTAAACCATAAAATTTATATTTAGCTTCCTTTATCCTCTCCCCTTTATAGTATAATTATCTTTTTTCTTTGTTTTTTTTCCTTCTTTTTTATTTTTTGGAAGAGAGAGAGAGAGAGAATCAATTTTATTTATTTTTTTCTTTTGCCCTTTGTTTCTCCAACACTTCCTTGCATATGTGGTGCTGGGGTTTGAACTCGCGTCCTTGTGCACACCAGGCAAGTGCTGCAACCGCTGAGCCACTGCTCCAGTCCCTATAGTATAATTATCTTACATGTTCTCTTAAATAATTGTGTTATCATAAATATTTCCATGATATACATTTTAAAAACCATATCGCATAATGTTAAAATTTTGTTTCAACCATCTAACACAATTCTGAAAACACAAAATAAGAATAGGATAATTAATTCAGCCACATTTTAACTCTTTACATTATTGTTTCTTTGTTCCACTTTTCTTTCATTTGTATTTGAAGGACTTTTTAAATTTAAATTAGGTCTGTTCCAACAGAAACTCTTGGTTTTCCTTCTTCTGGGAATGTCTACACTTCTTTGTTTTCCCAGGGACATTTTCACCTGACACAGGGTGCTGCATTGACGGTTCTTTTCTTTCAGCACCTGAGCAATGTTCTGTCACTTCCTTCTGGCCTGCATAGGTTCTGATGAGAAATCTACCGTCAGTCGATGTTCAGACAGTGCTGTCTGAAAAGGGATCGTGATGTCTCCAGGCATAGTCTGCTTTGGCCTTACCCCATTTGAGATCAACTTACTTTCTTCAGTCTGTAAGTTTGTGTCTTTCACTGATTTGTGAGGCTTTTAGCCATTATCTGTTCAAATACCTTTCCTTCCCCATGCTCTTCTTCCTCTCCTTCTGGAAGTTCTATGCTATGAATGTTAAACCAGTTACTCCAGATTTGTAAGGCTCTATTTCTTTCTTTTCATTCAATTTTCTCTTTGTTGTTCAAATTAGTGAAGTTCTATTTTTCTAGCCTCAAGTTCTTTGATTTTCATTCTATTGATTCCATCCAGTGAAGGATAGTAAATATTTTTAAAATATATTTTTTTAATTCACACATAGTAATTGTACATATTTATGGGGTGAGATACTTCATGGCATGTACGTAATATGTAATGATAAAATCAGAATAACAGGCATATATATCACTTCAGATATTTATTTTTGTGTCAGGAATATTCAGTCTTCTCTACCAGCT
Source organism: Aplodontia rufa (assembly GCA_004027875.1). Taxonomy (NCBI): domain Eukaryota; kingdom Metazoa; phylum Chordata; class Mammalia; order Rodentia; family Aplodontiidae; genus Aplodontia; species Aplodontia rufa. Next base: position 47,147 of record PVKS010006965.1, on the reverse strand, counting down.
ATTTTACAATATTCAATCAGTTATTGTCAGTGTAGTTATCCTGTTGTTCTATAGAACTATTAGAACCTATTTCTCCTATCTCAGTGCACCCCTGTACTTGTTAGTTATCCTCTCTTCATACCCTTTCCCTGCCTCCCCAGGTGCTAGAAACCATTATTGTATTTTCTATTTCTTTGAGAACAATTTGTTAGCTTCCACATATAAAGGAAAACATGTGGTATTTGTCTTTCTGAGACTGATTGATTTCACTTATCCTAATGTTCTCCAGTTCAGTTTAAGTTGCCACACATGATAGAATTTCATTTTTATGGCTGAATAATATTCCATTGTTTATATAGCACATTTTCTTTATCCATTCATCACTGGTGGATACTTAGTTTGATTCCATATCTTGGCTATTTTAACTAGTGCTGCAAAAACATGTGAGTGAAAATTTCTCTTTGAGGTGTTCATTTCAGTTCCTTTGGCTACATACTCAGTAATGATATTGCTGGATCATATGGTGGTTCTGTTTCTAGTTTTTTGAGGAACCTCTACGCTATTTTCAGTAGTGACCATGATAATTTACATTCCCATTAACAGTATGAGAGTCCCCCTTTTTCTGAATCCTCACCAGCATTTGTTATTTTTTGTCTTTTTGGTGATATGATATCTCATTGTGATTTGCATTTGCATTTCACTCATTATCAATAATATTGAGCATTTTTCATATATTTTGTGGTCATTTGCATTTCCTCTTTTGAGAAAGGTCTGTTTTGTTCATTTGCCCCTTTTTAACAGGAGGAGATTTTTCAATGGCATTTTTCAGTTCTCAAATTTTCTTTTTTATATTTTCTATTTTCTTAAAACACTTCCTTCTTTGTTTATTTGTTTCAGGTTGTTCATAATTGCTTGCTAGAGCATTTTTATGATGGCTGCTTTAAAATTCTGTCAGATCATTCCAGCCTGTTTCACCTCCTCCTTGACATCTGTGAGTGCCTTTTCTAACTGGTATTGAGATCTGCCTGGTTCTTTGTGTGGTGAGTGATTTCAATTGTGTCCTGACATTTTCAGTATACTGTTGTGAGACTATTTCCTTTTTAATTTCATTTCTGCCCACAGTCATCCTGCATTTGTTAAATGTAGACAATTACAGCATATCGCACTCTTTGAAAATCCATTTTGGCATTATTTCTCTTTTCTGTACAAAGATCCCCTTTTGAGAAGTCGCACATGCTATCTTCACTGTGTACTTTAAAATAAAGAAAGCTGACAGAACTATTCTTTGTTTACTGGTCTTATTTAACTTTTAACATGTCCTCTTCTTTCAAAATCTATAAATATTTTCTCACACATCTTCTCCCCCTGAGAATTCCCCCAGGCTGTTCGAGTCTGCCCTGCCTAGTTCAGCTATGTTCTCAGTCTAAACAGAATATAGGTATTTAGCTCTTTAGAAATGCTTCCACAAATCTTTCTGAGATGTGAATTCTTGCAGAGGCCTCAGGCCCTCTCACCCCATGGACAGCCTGGGGTCCCTGCTCCCTTTCTGTCACCCTTTCCCTGTTCCCTCCTTTGGGGTTCCTGGACTGCCTTCCCAGGGAGGTGTGTTCCCACACTCAGTTTAGCAACAGCTGCTACCAATCAACTTACTCAGACGTCTCCTCCTGGGAGAGGGAAAGAAAGTCTTCTAAATATTGGACAGAACTACTTTTGAGTGTCATGAAATGAATCAACTGATTCAACAAGCTGTAAAATTAAAGTTGAACAACTTCCCCACCTAGACCTGGGCTCTGGGCTCCGGAGGAGAAGGGCCAGGGGGGCTTCAGGAAATGAGAGGGGAAAGGGATGGAACCCCAGGTTGCCTATAGAGTGAGGACCCAGGTAAGAGAGCCCAAAGGCCCTGGAAAACATTTGCATCCCCAAAGATTTGAGAGAGTATTAAAAAGCTAGATAAACATGTACATTCTAGCTAATAAATGACAACAAGCAGCTGGACTGGGTGCGGTGTGAAAATGACCTGGGAATGCTGTGGGTGGGGAAAAATAATAAAATAATTGTCTTACTTGAAAGAAGAGACTTCAAGCATTAAGTGATAAGAAAAACAAACAAACAAATGGCCAATCTCCCAGCTATCTTAATTTTAAAGTGGAAAATGAAGTTGCCCAAAATACCTGCTGGGCTTCTCAGGGAGGCTGTTTGTATACAAACTGAAAAGCTGCCGGAACAAGAGTTTCAATAGTATGGCACACTTCATTTTCATCTCACAAAGCAATGCTTACAACAGCAAAAAAAGAACCATGTAATTGTATTCTTTGCAAGAAATGTTTAGATTTACTTCTTTTAAAAAAATATTAATATATGAGGTGCCGTTGTCTCAGCTTGAAGTATGGGGTGAGCAGCCCCTTCTTTCAGGCCCACAGCGCAGCCTTTGGATGGAATGTACAACCTTCATTGCAAATGGAAGCCTTTGTTGTGGAGCACTTAGCCAAAGAGGATCTCCTCCTGTCTAATTGGCCTCCGAGGTAGTCTGTTGAGCCAGGCAAGCCTGCCCCTCACTGTTACTCATGCGGGAACTTGTTTTAACTGCTTCTCTCCTTAAGCAGATCAGTTGCCTGGGGGTAGCCTAGTGTGTGAGTAAATAAAACTCTTTTAGGGAACCGGGCCTACCACCTCAAACCTGTTTTTAGGCTGAATGACAGAATGGAAAGGTCATAGCAACCGGAGGAAAGGAAAATATTTTTCTACGAGCAGGAAATGCAGGCCCAGAGACCAAACAGCCTGCTGGATGAGGTTCCTCATGTAGAGTCTGATGGGTTGGCTCGAGGGGCCTTGTGCCTCAGAGGTGGCTACTAGCTGTGTGCTCGCAGTGCATCCACAGGTTTGCACAACCGACCACAGTGACTCTGACCTTGTTGTACCTTCTGCTCCTTGTTGTGACTTTTCTATCCTTGTTGCATCTTCTTCTACAGGGTATTTCAAAGCTGGCTTCTCTGCAGAGCCCAGGCCACTTTCTGGCCATGTGTCTGTTCCGCCATCTTGTTTGTGCCAGTAGGTTTGGTTATTTGATCAAGAGTCTCCGAGAGGGGTTGGAGAGGTGGCTCAAAGATAGAGTGCTTGCCTGGCACACACGAGGACCTGGGTTTGATTCCCAGCACCACATACACAACAAAGTGGAGGAAAAAAAGAAAAGAAAAAAATCAAAAAAATCAAATTAGCTCTTAAAAAAAGAGTCTGAGAAAAATTCATTTGTGTCCCTCCACCCCTACATTTCCTCAGAGACCATCTCTTCCCCAGTGTGAAAGTCTCTTTAGTCCTTACAGTTTTTATGTCTCTATCCCACCTCTTATCACACCAGCTCCCAGGAGATCTGATAAAAAACCTATTTGCACTGAGGAGGCACAAGTGTGTTGTTTTTCTTCCAGAGCATTTGCAAGTTAAGAAGCTTCAAAGCTTCAGTCAAATGAAGCAATTTCTAATTGTGCAATTTTAGGCATCCGTAGAGACTCTCTTTGGAAGAGTTTGTAGAGGAAGAATCTGCATGTGTGTGGAACTTTAAAAAAAACTAATCATTTCCTCAACCTACAAAATACAGATTATAATAATACTGGCACAAAATATTTTTCAGATTTAGAGTGAATTGTGTACATATCTAGTCCAGTGCTACATAGAAAAATGACTGATAAATGTCACCTGCTGCTGTGGTGGCTGTTAGAATTCAGCCTTGCCTCTGAACCAGGCACTTCGCTAGCTGGGACGAGAATACAAGATGGAATAAAACAAAATGGGTTTTTGGACCTCCCAGAAGCTCAGTTTAAAGAAAAGTCATTGCATTTGGATAGCTTAGTTTACTCTCCCCCAAAATGTTCTCTGATATATTTACTCACTCAACTCTTACCTTCTTATCCCCTCCTTTCCAATATCTTCTCATATTTTCTTTGTCTCCATGAAACTAGGAAATTCCAAGTACTTGCCAAGGGTCCACGCCCAGATTGGAACACATGTTTTTTAAGTGAATATGTACTCAAAGGTACACGTATCACAACAAAATGCAAATCATCTTCACCAAATGACTGAGCTGAAGGTGATTGGCAAGAAGAACTAACGAAACCAATAGAAACACCCCAATTGTTTTACTCAAAACATGCATCTGAGTTTGGGTTTGGAGCATGTGATCACTGTAAATATAATACAATTGGAAGTCACCAAAAGTGCTTCATAAGGGGCTGGAGCGGTGGCTCAGCGGTTTCAGCGCTTGCCTGGCAAGCACGAGGACCTGGGTTCAAACTCGAGCACCACATACACAAGTAAGTGTTGGAGCAACGAAGGCCATGTGAAAAACTAAATAAAGTTGTTTCTTTCTCTGTCTCTCTCACTGTCCCTCTCTCTTAAAAAAAAAAAAAGTGCTTCATAAGACTGAGATTCTACTCATAACTGTCATATTGGAAAAACCCACATGTCAATGTGTTTATTGCAGGGGGGGGGTAAAATGGGGGTGGAGGTTGGTAGAGGGATACTCAGGATAAGTAGTTAGACTGTAAAAGAAACTCAATATTGCAGAATCCTCCCTAAATATGAGCTCTTGATTGATTCAAGAGCACACCTGTCATTTAAATTATGAATCTGTCAATAAATTTTAGTGCATGTGAGAGGTACTGAAATGGAATTGCATTTCATAGTTCCCTGGCACAGCAACAAAGGAGGGCACAGTTGTCACTGGCTCAACCTCTCTCTGCCTCTACATGGGATCCAGACACCAAAAGCCAGGATTCTAATGAAACAGGTGGCTCATTCCTATTTATTTCAATCCTTGTTGCCATTGTGGGGGAAATCTGTTTTCCTATTTAATGGTTAACTGGCCACTACATTTGCATAGCTCATTTTGACAACCTGAGATTTGATCTTCTCCCAAAGTTCATTCTATTGGTTCATCTTCTTGAGGATGGAAAGGTGACCATGATAACGACAATAAAGCCAGAGAAGTTTGCTGGAGATGAAAGCACTTTTCCAGCAAGAGTGACCAGAGGAATCTGGGCTCTTCATTGCAGCACTTGAGGGGCTCTGGGTGTTCAGCCCCACTGACTGGGAAGTGGCAACAGTGGTGTCTTCACTACAAAGCCCCACCACCCAAATATGTGCTTACAATGTGGTTGCCCATTGCCCTGGCTTCACGGCTTCAGGCTCTAGGTCTCCTGCCCCCTCACAAGTCCTGTGAACTAGCTAACATCTTTCAATATGTGCAGTTACAGTACTTTCCCAAGTCCCTATAGATTGCTACATAGCAGTTAAAAATAACTCAATAGGGGCTGGAGAGGTGGCTCGGTGGTTACAGCACTTGCCTGGCATGCACAAGTTCATGGGCTCAAACCCCAGCATCCATGTACACAACTAAGTCTCAGAGCAACAAAAGCCATGGGAAAAACTCAATAAAAATTCATTCTCTCTCTCTCTCTCTCTCTCCCACTATCCTTCTCTCTTAAAAAAAAAAACTCAATAGGCTACATACACTGACATGAAGTGTCTGGTGCGTGGTTATGTGATAAGAGTAAGCTGCAGAATCACGAAACAAAATGGCATAGCTCTTCACATACCTACATATTTGTAAACGCAGAGAAAACTGAGAGTTGGGTGGGGTCCTTTTGGACCTGGGCTTTGTACCCTGTGTATTTTTGCTTGAATTTTTTTTTTAAATGAGAGAGTGAGAGAAAGAAAGATAATCCATTTTATTTACTTATCTGGTTTTAGTTTTTCCAGCACTTAGTTGTATATGCGGTGCTGAGGTTGGAACTGGGGTTCTCACTCTTGCCAGGCAAGCACTCTACTGCTGAGCCACCCCTCCAGCACTTCGCTTGAATTTTTAACAATGAGAATACTTTCAAGAGTGCTCAATACCCAAAACAAAACAAACAGGAAGAAGAGTTAGTGGGCTAAAGTGTAGCAAATAGGGAAAAAGGAGTCTCCAGCTCACTGTCGGATTACCCACTCCACTAACGTTACAAGCATCACCTGTGTACTCAGTGCAACACAGACACAGTAGTGAGGAGAGAATGCTGCATTCTCCCCCTGCCACATAAGCAGGGGGCCAAGTGTGAATAATGCCTAGCATTGGAAGTGGAAGGATAGCAATGGCAAAGTGGTTTCATGGGGAGCCCCTGGAAAGATCTTTCTAATCCACCCCAGGAAAAATGGGAGCACAGCAGAGCTTTCCTTGAGGAGCTGACACAACTCTGCAAGTCTTGAAGAGTGAGGAAAAGGAAGGGCAGAAGAACCCAGGTGTGTGAGGTGTGCCAACAGTGAGCAGGACTGCTATCGCTACTCACCCTCAGCAAAGCTGCTTTTACCCACCCCATTGACAAGACAGCCATTTATAGGCCTTAGCAGAGGGAACTATGAAAACCTGGAGGCACAACCTAGACATTTTTTAAGAGACAGGGACAGTGAGAGAAAAGACAGAATCACTTTTATTTAGTTTTTCATCTGGTTTCCATTGCTCTGACACCAAACTGTGTCTGTGTGCTAGAGCTCGAACCCAGGTTCTCGCACATGCCAGGCAAGTGCTGTAACCACTGAGCCACTGCTCCAACCCCAACCAAGACATTTAATCTGAGCCTACATAGTCACAGGGAGGCACAGGAAGGTCCAGATGCCAATCTGTCAGCTGCTTTCCCCATGGCGTCATGCAGAAATCATCATGAGTACCACCAGCACCTTTTCCAGGCAGAGTGAGGGTGCTCACAGATTACCGGTAGAGCTTTTGAAGCAATCTACCTGAAGTCAAAACATAGGAAGAGGCTCTCCACAAAATGAGTTCATTCTGAAATAAACAGGGGTTTGAAGTCTGGGTTATGTGTCCTACGACAGATCATAGGCCTATCTGGAGAGGCTGAGGCATGGGGAAATTTTTTAAAGCAGAAATGAGGAAGGTTACATAAGTTGTTTTGGAACAACTATCCTTGGCTACAAGGATCAATAGCAAGGATGGCATCGGTCCAAAGTTGAACAGGCAGTTGCTGGGCAGACGTCCTTGCAGAAGCATTCTTTGTGTAAGGTTGCTGTGACCTTTGTGCAAGGTTGTGATTTTCAGAGTTCTCACAACAGTTTTTATTACAGGCATGTGTGCATTGGGGTCCCTTTATTATGGCTTCCTGACTCTATTTTGTTAGAAGTTAACATAAGTGACTCCATTTTGATTCCAACAATTTTCACAAGACCATACACAGCATCAGACCAGATTGCATGAACTGATTAGTGAAACAGTCGATGCTGGCCTTCCATACCCTGTGCCCAAGCCCGAGACCCTGTCCCACCTTCTTGTTGTCTGTCCTACGCCCTCCCATCATGGGTACCACTCAATGACTTCACAGTATCTTATAGTGTAGGAGCTTCCAAAGCGTCCAAGCTTTACTTCCCGGCCCCCAGTCAAACATCTAGACTTTTCCTTGTCTCAAAATCCAGTCTTCTACAGTACTACTCTTCTCAATTTAGCTAAGTCTTGGGGCCAATCTGATAAACTTAACATGCTGATGTGATGATGAGGGATGGGCTACTCCCTCTAGGAAGATTTATATTTCAATCAAGTCTCCAGGGTGAATAATCTCTCACCCCCAAAAGGGACAACAATCTGCAGTGCTCAGGATAGAGCCTGCACGAGTGGAACTCAAGGAAATGCAGCTTGGATTCACTCACCCAACATGTCTTTATTGAATTCCAACTGCCAGCAAGACACTGCTACTTCTGCAGATACATGGGGAAAACTTACGGTAGCCCTGTCCTGAAAGACCTGAAGTCCCCTGAAAGCTGAATGGTTCTTCTTCCTGCTTTTGAAGAGTTTACATCCAATGGGAGAGAAGAGATGGTCTAGGCATAAATAAACTCACTGCAAAGCCGCAGCATATAAACATCGGTGCTTCCCACACTGCGGAACAGCCCAGCCGAGTGCAGTACATGGACGGGTTCCAGCTTCCAGGCATTGGAAGGAGAACTGTATTCTATTTGAATAGAAAGTTGAGGGTTTTTTTTCCTCCCTTTCTTAGTGTCCTATTTTATTATGAAACATGTAGTCTTACGAAAATTGTCATATTTTATTATGAAACAGACTACAATATAGCAAACAGTGTTAATTCACACCCCCTGGATCCAGTAATTTTTAAACATTTTAGCATATTTACTTTGTTTCTGTTGTTAATAAGGAAAGAAATGTAGAGTACAGAGCTGTAGCCCTTTGAAACCTCTCCCTAATTCCATCCCCTGCCTCTTTCCCAGAGATCAACATTTTTCTAAAGTTGCCTTGTCTCCTTCCTCTTTATACTTTTAATTCTTTGGGTCAATTCAAGTGCTGCAGTAAATATATATCTATGGGATTCCTGGTGTGTTTAGAATTTAGATGAGTGCTCTCATGCTGTGGGCATTTTTTTTTCAAAGTGCATTTTTTTAGTCAACATTTCAACTGCTTTATTTGTTTGCTACATTTCAATTTAGCTTGAGATTAAAATATAAATAAAACCCTTTGAGACCATCTAAGAGCCCCTTTTCCTCAAGTCCCTCCCTGTCTATTCAGATCTGTCCAAGGCCCCTCTCTGTGGCCTCATAGCACTTTGTTGACACTCTCTTATAAGATTGGAGTGTCTTGTCAGGGACTTTGGTGCTGGGCATCTGGTCAGGACTGTCATGCCCCTCTCTGTGTCTCAAGGAAAAATACTGGGATTTCTCTTTGACCTTCAGTGTCTCCCCTAGTGCCTGACATGTACATTTAATGCATAAACTAAATTCCTTGGGAAACCACCACCAAGCATGTCCACACATGCCCACGTGGGTCTCTGTGCCTGTATCTAGAAGTCAGGGTGTGGGTCTTCCATGGGCCTCCTACCTCCCTTCATGTTAGATGGAATTCTGGTAAGCTCACCTGCTTTCTTGCTTACCCTGTAAGAGCAAAAAAATTCGAACAAAAAAGAAGGAACTGTAGTTTGCTTCTAGAAGAGAACATTCATTGCAGCAATAAATGAGAACTTAGCAGAGATGAGAAAAAGAAAATTAGAAAAAGCATAAGAGTCTGGAGATATTTACTGAAATTGATGGTGATCTAAGCACAATGCTGATTCAGCAAAAGTTGATTAGATTGTACTCCGTATCCTCTGGTTAAGAAGACTGAGAAATGTGTAATTTTTTAAAAATTAAAAGAACAGCATTATGGAATAGTTATTTTTTTTTTTTACATGTCATCCCTGTCTGAAGTTTAATAGATGGGGAACTGCAAGATGTGTTTTTTATTAATTGTTGTTTCCACTCGACACTCAAATGGCCCTGCTTTTTTAATTTTGAAATAGAAGAATGAGAACATTTTGTATTTCTCCCTTCCTAAAAGATCTCACCAAAAAAGGGAATCAAACTGAATTACTTCCATGGCCCGCGACCAATTTTTGTCAGAAATAAAACACAGCCTTGCTCAGGCACCTTCAGGCCTCTTAGAGGGCGCTCCTCCTCCTGCCTTCCCACCTCCTGCCTTCCCACCTCGCCTGCTCCCGCCGGTTGGTTCCCTCGGGCAAGGGGACGTTCTGGGCACAGGCAGCCTTTGTCAGTCCCCGGTCACGGGCAGTGAAGCTGGGAGTCCCTGGGGGACCTGCCACGGAAGCAGCACCGCAGGGCCCTGGGCTCTCCCTCAAAGCCCTTCCCAGGGGCCTCGGAGCCTCCCTGCCTCCAGCACACCACCAGGTCCCTGGCGATGCCTAACATTTCACAGCTAGCAACAGCTGCCCTGGCCACCCAGGTCCTAATTCCTTTGGCCGGAGCCCTTCTGCACCGCCTTTGGCGACCGTCCCGCCTTTCAGGCTCAGACGCCAGGGGCTGCCCCCAGCCCAGCCACCTCTGCTCCCCTCTGGGCTCCTCCCTCGGCTCCCAGAACCCCACCAGGCCAACTCCTCGGTTCCGCCCAGTTTCAGAGCGGCTGGCCTGACTCTGAGAAATTCAACCGCTTCCTTCCCAGCAAATTCACCCGCTCCGTTTCCCAGGGCCCTGTGGAGGCGGCAGAGGAGTTGCTGCACTGCGGCGAGGCCAACTCCGGGGTGAGAACAGAGAACAGGAAAACCTAAGGTGGCCCCAAAGAGAGACCCCCGCAAAGTCCGAGCGGCTCTTTAGGATCAGGAACATAGTAACGGCCTGCTCATTAGTTGTTTCCAGAGCTCTAATCCTTGCTTGTCAATACTACTTTTCAAAATAAATGAGACTTATGATGTACACCACAAGCCTCTGTGTAGGTTTAGACGCCTAGAGCACTTAATATATTTTTTTCATATTGCTTAGCTCAGTGACTAGAGATGTTTAGAGATTAGAATAGATCATCAGAAAATATGTTCACCAGGAGTCTACAGTCTGCTTAGTTGGAAAAGGGCTCATAGAAAAGACAAATATAAGATACAAGGTGCTAGAAGAAACAGAAGAAATGGGATATGATGTTTCTGAGACTAAACAGGTAATAAATAACCCAGTGCCTAATAATTTCTTACCTTCCCACACTTCTTTCCAGTCCAGAGCTACTACATACAGCCTTCCTCAACACAACCAGTCACACGGCAAATATAGTGCCAGTGTTGTGCAGGTGGCCCACAGTGAGGGCTTAGTATGCAGGCCAGTCTTGGAATACTGGGCCACCATAACCAGCCACCAAAAGTCCTATGTGTATTTTCAGCACCCACATTCATCTGAAAGAAATATCGAAGAGAACACTGGGTTTACTATCTGTGTCCTGGTAATGCTGGACTTAGAATTCTGGATAAGTGGAAGAGACCCAGGCTGCCCCAATCCCTGGGGACAGAGTTATCCAGGAGAACAAAGCCTTCCAGAAGTGTGGAATTGAGACCCTCATAGACTAGAAGTAAGAGGAGTGACCCTCCTTTTCTTGCCTTGCTAGGGTTAGAACCCAGGGCCTCCCATGAGTCAGGCAAGCACTCTGCCACTGAACTACATTCCAGTGATAAAGAGAGACACACAGCTGTTAGCAATCCTGAGGTGACACACGTGGGCTTCCATGAACAGTACCATGGCTCTTTGACCTTTGAAGACTTTGACAGGTATACTCTGCCTTTTCAGCTGTAGGCACAGAGAAAGTACCTGAGTCAGATACTATGTCTTTGAATCCAGGACATCATTGATTGTCACACACACCATTAATTTTGTATATTACTAGGTAAATAAAAAAAATCACTACCAATTAAAGTATGGATGTAAGTCTCTTCTTGATATTAGCGATATTAAAATGTGAAAAAATGCTGTAGGGTTGATGAAACACAGTATTTACATTGAGCTACAGTGAATGTAAGAAAACTCTTGGATGAGCCTATAGCCCTAATGACCTTCTGTACCCCTTGCTGTATAGTACAAAATTAACACGCACATACATTAGGAAAGGTAAAGAAGAAGAACATTTTCCGGCCCTATGTGGACCTTTATTCACCAGTCGTTGAGGAAGCAATTGGAGACTGGTCCCAAGGAAATCAATCTTTCTTTTGGTTTAGTCTGCCTATGTGAATCAAGTGCTTGCCTCCTTCATCCAGCAAAGGCTAATAGTTTTCTGAGCAAAATAACCTAGCACACAAACCACAGACAAATCAAAAGTTTACTTTCTGCTCAGAGAGGAATGAGAACTTACAGTGGAAAGATTCCTTGCTTGTCAGTGCGACCAGTGGTCTGAACTAAAATTATAGTGTGCTCCAAATCCTCTGTAGGCTTGTGTGGGTCATGCTTAAGCCTCCATCGAAGCATGTTTCTGGAGTAGGGTTACAATCAGAAAAACAAAGAATGTAAAAATAACACCTTGTGAGTCAATGTGTTTTCTGCCCAAAATAGATTCCCTCTAGGACTGGCTCTGCCCAGTTCTGATCACCTGGGAAAACAGCCTAGAAGTGATTCCACATCATGCACACTCAAGAATGCCTGGCTCTGTATTAAGTCACAGAACATACACACACACACACACACACACACACACACACACAGTGCCTTGGGGTGGAGGAGGATAGAGGGAGGGAAGACGCAAAAGAGAGAGAAGAATGGGTGTGAAACTGCTTGGCAGTTGATTTAAAGAAGAAAGACAGAAAGAAAAAGACTAAATAAAACTTTTTCAAAAGGTTTTCAATGACCAGGTTTTATTTTCTTGAATTTTCACACACTGATCAAATAGAGCTGCAGTCTGCCCACCACCCCATCCACCCAGACTTGGTCTGAAGGTGGAAATTTACAGCAGATCCTCTTCTAAAGCTTTGTGCACTCTGTTGGCAACACTTGTTTAAAGACTCTGGCTATGCTTCTCTCCCTTAACTTTTAAAGTGTTTCCAGGATGTGTGAAGAGGAAAAGTCAGTCCCAGCAGGAAAGAAGGAAGAGGGGAAGGGCACATGCTGAAAGAGGAGGGAGAAAGGCGGGGAGGGAGACACTGCAAAGCTGGCTTCTTGGAGACAAGGTCCTTTCTCGGAATCCCTAAACAAGTTGGTAGAAAGAACACAGAGCAGGTAAGGCAAGTGAGTTAGACCAATTAAGGGTTTTATGTCCTTCTTGTTACACACTTACTAGCGATTAGCATTGTGTTAAACACTGGAGATGCAGACGTTTAAGAAATGTAGCCTCCAGGAGTCTCCAGGAGCTAATCAATGTGTGAATAATCAGAACCTTTCTTCCCAAAAGTAAGGCCAGACTTAAAGGTCAGGGCCCCTACTGAACTAAAAAGAAACTTCTCAGCAGAGGAAGTCCAAAAAGCCCATAAATATGAGAGAAAATGTTCTACATCACTAGCAATAAGAGAAGTGCAAATCAAAACTTCACTGAGATTCCACCTCACTCCTGTCCGAGTGGCAAAAAATGAAGAATACGAACAATGACAGTTGCTGGAGGTGCTGTGGGAAAAGAGGAACACTATCACATTGCTGGTGGGACTGCAAACTAGTTCAGCCACTATGGAAAGCAGTTTGGAGACTCCTCAAAAAATTAGGGCTGGAATGGAATGCCTTATGACCCAGTTATCCCACTCCTGGGTATTTTCCCAAAAGAGTTAGAATCGGCATATTATAGAGATACAGCTTCATCAATGTTTATAGCAGCTCAATTTACTATAGCTAGATTGTGGAACCAACCCAGATGCCCCTCCCTTGACGAGTGGATTCAAAAACTTTGGTACATATATACAATGGAATTTTACTCAGCTATTAGAGAAAATGATATTATGGCATTTGCAGCCAAATGGATGGAGTAGGAAAAAATTATGCTAAGTGAAGTATCCCAAACTCAGTGACTCAAGGGTCAAATGTTTTCTCTAGTTTGTGGAAGCTAGAGTACAACCGGGTACAGTATGAGAGATGGCTTAGCTAATAATAACCTCAACATGTATGAATTTTTACACAAACAGGGGGAACCTGGCCTAGGATGCTGGGAGACATGGGGATGAGGGCAGGGTGGCGGGGAGAGAATAGGAAGAATATCAAGGAGACTGGAGGGAGGGAGTATGGGGGAAGCAACTCAGAGGGAAATCTCCGACTTCCATGAAAGGTCCATTTAACATGGGGGTTTAAAAGGGGGAAACATGGAATCATGGGGAACCCAAGGCAGGAAACCATGGAATGACATCAACCTTGGCTTACTCTGTGAATATACATTTGTTTCTTGATTGTTTGATAATGATTCCCTCCCAATTGTAAGTCCATATTTAATGAATAAAAAAAGAAAAGTAATCAACAAAAAAAGAAAAGAATTTAAATATGATAGCCAGTCTCTCATTTTTAAATGTCTAATAAATGACTTTATGAACAAATAAATAAGTTCATATATCCCAAACAGTAAACATTAGTAAGCCCCCCATCCATTCATTTATTAAATAAATATTTACTGATCTAAAAAAAAAAAAAAAGAAAGAAGAAGGTCAAGGCCCACAGGGAGCACAGAGGAGGGAGAGGGAGGGAGTTAATGACATTCAAGCCCCAGGATCTTTGCATTTACCATTCTCCCAGCTGGAAACCCTCACATGAGACAGCTCCATGGCTTGCTCCCTCAGCCTCCTTCAGAGAAGAGCCAGCAACATCTTCAAGGTTAAAATGATGAACCTGTAGGGTCAGTGGCATTCCCTGAGCTCCTCCAATCCAAAGCTGTATGTTCCACATCTCTCTCCATATTACTCAAATTTCTTTGTTCATAGCACTTTCTTGCTCCACATGGATGTCAGCTTTCCTCTATGTCAAATCTCTCAAATGTGATGAGTATTTCTGAACAATGTATTTGGAAATAAGCCTCTCCAATCCTAGTCTCCCTGTGAATATAGACCTTGGAGCTCAGGTGGGGCTGTCATGAGGTCAAGGGCAATGGTGTGCTGGAGAGGGCTGGTGTGGCTCACCAGAACCATGACCCACATCATAAGAATTTTTCAAGCCGGTGATGTCACGTTGATAAGCTTGAAATCAGCGTGGTAGAAGTATTCAAACCACAGAAAGCAGCCAACATTACACATCAAGCCTTCTTCCATAAAAGGAATTGTTGCACATTAACCAGCATACCCTCCTCAACTGATCTTTCTGAGTTGCAGGGAAGAGCTTAAACAAATGATTCCTGTAGCAAAAACTACACAAAGCATATAGAAGGGAGCAGAGGGCAGCATTCTCCCTGATCCTGTGCAAGAAAGAGCTATCTATATGCTCAACAGGTCACTGAAGCAGAGGTCTGAGAACTTTCCCAAAGGGCCAGAGAGTAAGTCTTTTTTTGGTTTTGCAAGCCATCTGGTCACTGTTACTACCATTCAGCTCTGCCTTTATAACACAAAAATAACCACAGTCAATACATAACTGCTGGGTGTGGCTATGTTCCAATAGAATGTTATTTATGGCCACTGAAGTTTGACTTTCATACCATTTGCATATACCTCAAAATATTCTTCTTTTGATCATCTTGCAACCATTTATAAATGTAAAAAATACTCCTGGTTCATAAGCAGAGGGCTAGATTTGGTATGTGAGCTGTAGTTTGCCTAACGCTGCCTTGAAGTTTAGTATATTGAGCAATGTCAAAGAAGGAAAGGTGGTCCTGTGCCCCAATTAATTGTAATAACAACTGGAATTATTTTTTTAAAAGAGAGAGAGGGATAGTGAGAGAGAGAGAGAGAGAGAGAAAGAATCAAATTTTATTTAGTTTTTCATGTAGCCTTTGTTGCTGGGGCACTTAGTTGTGTACGTGGTGCTGGGGTTTGAACTCACGTCCTTGAGCATGCCAGGCAAGCGCCGGAACTGCTGAGCCAACGCTCCAGCCCCAACAACTGGAATTATTGAGCAGTTTATGCAGTAAGTGTTGTACTAAGAGTTTTATATACATTAGCTCATTTCATCCTTAAAATGACCCTAAAATAAATACTAACATTGAGGCATAGAGAAAAATAATATTGGGGCCAAGATCACTCATTAGAACATGGCAGAGCTGGCTGGGTTTCGGACTTGTTTTTGCCTAATTTCAAAGTGTGTGCTGTTAGCCTATGCCACCAGAGTTGGAAACCCTGGATCTTGTTTGCAGGAAATCATCTTCAGCATTTGCCACCAACTCGCATATTTATCCTCCTTCAGTCATTACCTGCAGCCAGCCCTGTTCCCCTACTTTCTCTGTAGGGTGAGGCAGCCACAGTCTCCTGACTCTCAAGCCCTACAGGTCATCCGGCAAACATGCCCCACAAGAACAATAAGATGAGCTAGGTCACATTTGCACCTTTATCTCTTCTCAAAAATAACTCCATAAAATAGGGAAGTAGGTGAGGGCACTTGCAAAGTATTTCCAAAAGTCAGGCTAAAAAGTGGTACGTGTGTCACATGAGGACTCAGGCAGAATCTCTTCTGCCCTTGACTGACAGAAGGCTGAGTCTTAACTAATGAAGTGCTTCTCTGTCCCCACAGTTGGCAGGACAAAGCTAGGAGCTCTGCTTCTCAACATTTTTTTTAAAAAAAAAGAGCCAGAAGATTAATTCTTGAGAGGACAAGTGATTCCCAGCAGGAAGAAAATTATTTGAGTTGTGAGTGTATGTGTGTATGTGTTTATGGAAGTAATACCCAGAATATTCAGAAATGAAGAACAACATAAATTATAAGATTAATTATCCCTAGGAAATTAAATATCATGATTTCTACAACTACTTCAGTTAAGAAAAATTGATGAAACAAATACAAAATATTAATATTATTATATAAAAGTGACAGGATTTGTTATTAACAACATTTTTCAAATGCTTAAAAGAAATAGTATGATTGAATAATAGATCAATTTTTTAAAAGAATATAAATAATTTTGTTTAGCTTAAATTCTAAGATAAATCAGAGGGATGATAACCTAGGTGCCTTTCAGTGGGGGTCTGACTATGATTTTCAGTTCAGGATGGCCCTGACAGCACGTAATCCTTTACTTGGCCATTAATTCTACTCAGCTTGGAAATAAGTTCAATTTATCTTTGCCAGTTAAACTCGGAACTTCAAGCACACACTTAAATGAAAATTTAGTTCAACCTTGAAGACCAGAATAAACATTCACTAGCTTATGGAGAAAATGGACTTGTCCTCTGATATGGGAAGGCAGCTCTTAAAATCTTAAGGTACCCTGTGCCCTCTTAACCTTGAAGCAGGCCAAGCGACTGCTGATGGAGCCAAGGTTTCAAAGGAAGAACCCCACGTCAGAATGGGGATCATCACCCCATGCTGATGAGGATTGGAGGAAACTGACTCAGGCAACACCCTTTTGGTAGAAGTGACCTTTTTGGAGAAAATTTGGCAACATGTAGAAAAGCCTGTTTAAATTTAAAGTCTTTGACTTAGAAGTCCCAGCCCTAGGAATTTACCCAAAGCAAAGAATTGAGAAAATGTGCTAAGAGGAACAAATAGGATGCTAACTGCTATGGCATTCACAGCACTGATAAATTAGAAATGACTTCAATAATTAGTAATAGGAATTTTAATAAATAATTGTAGCACATTTATACATTGCAAACCATGAAGCCATTAACTAGGTAACATGGATCTACACATGTAGATGTGAAAGGGTAGATGTTTTTATTTTTCTAAGTGAAAAAAAAACAAAAGAAAATAAAACAAATGTCCTTTGATTCTATTTGTGGGATGAGAGAGAAGTGTGTGTGTGTGTGTGTGTGTGTGTGTGTGTGTGTGTGTGTGTCTGCCCTCATGCACTTTATCATAGGCTTCCCAGAAGTTGAAATATTAATGCCAGTTCTACTTTTTGAGGCTGTTAGTGTGTGTGTGTGTGTGTGTGTCTTTTTCAAGATTAAGTAGGCATGACTATTATAAAAGGGCTGGATATAAACAGTAAACATAGACAGGAGAAATGGAAAAAAGGTTACCATATTTGTAGCTTACTACACACTTTAGAAATTTATGCTTTTATCAATTAAACCTTCTATATAATTCCATATAACTAACAGGATTCATGGGGAAATTTCATTTGCAATGCACTATTGGCTATATGGTCCTATAATATACCATGAGTTAAAAGTGGTGTGATGAAGTCCTTTCTCTTCCCACCCTAGGCCTAATGTATACCCAGTTTCTAGGCCTGAATGTATACTCCCTTGGTTAGCATATCAGAACTAAAAAGGTTTGAAATCAAAATTCAAGGCCCTCACGAACGGTCTTCCTGACTCTCTCATAACAGCCCTCACCTTCCCAAGTTGGAGTAGTTCAGCACACTCCTCTCCATCCAGCACACAGTGCCCTCGTTTTGGCTTTCCCAGGCTATACTCTGACTTTCTGGATTTAAAGTTCCAAAATTATATTCTGCAACCCACTGACTTTTACATTGGAGGGTACAGCCTCTGTCAATTGCCACATGAGAAGCACGGCCGCCTGTTGCAGTACAATAAGGGCTCGATATCCCACTGCGGTGGTGGGGCTTCTCCATAATAGCTTGTTGCCTGCAGAACCAAATTCCGGAAACAGTGACTCAGGAGCTGTAGCAGGACAACAGTGTCAGTAGTGGGGACCACAGAGCAGGGGTGGATGGGCCAGGGAGCAGGCGAGACTGCAGATAAGGGCCAAGGGACCCTGCTGCACTAAAATGCCACCAAGCACCAAACCCAAAGCAGGAGCCACACATGTTACTACATGACTGGGAGACCAGGGCCTGCCTCAGGTACAAGGCAGAGAGGGATCATTCAAAGCGATTCACACGCTCCGCAGAACCCGCTCAGCCAACCTCTGGGACACTCCTTGATTCACCAAATTCCCCTGTCAGCTGGGCAGGAGCAGACACTGGGCACTCAGAGTCCTCAAGTTGCTGCCATGGTGAGAACAGAACACCATCATGGAAGAAACAAATTTATGAAACTCCAAGATACCTCTGGAAGCCATGTGACTGAAAGATGGCATCAAGGCATGCATGCAACAGACGGACAACGGACAAGCCTCACAGGCGGTGCCACAAACAAACAGGGTAGACGCTCTGGAAAACAGCTTTGATTTTGTTTGGATTTTTTTTTTTTTTTGGTTTTGCTTTTGGTTTTTTGGTTTTTGGTTTTTTTTTTTTTTTTTTTTTTTTTTTTGGTTTTCAATTCCATTCAGTGATACCATTGGTCTGTGCAAGTCCCTTCCCTTATTTTTCCATAAATTAATATGTTACATAAATGGATTTACATTTATCCCCATCACCACCTTCATTCTTCTTTCACCATAGGCGGTCATTTTAATGTATTTCGGGTGAGTGTTTTTATTTGCACATGTTTTGCAAAACATGTAACATCTTGTAAGCATGGATTTTTAAATTGAGGTAAATGGTTATGTTAACCTTCTGCTTTCTAATTTTTCCACTGAGTATTAGTGTGGCTATTAGTTGCTAGGTTCTATATTGCCATATAGAACAAATCTGTTATTCCTTTTTTTTTAAGAGAGAGGGACAGTGTGTGTGTGTGAGAGAGAGAGAGAGAGAGAGAAAGATAGAGACAGAGAGAATCAATTTTTTTAATTTAGTTTTTCATGAGGCCTTTGTTGCTGTGTACATGGTGCTAGGGTCTGAACCTGCGTACTGGTGCATGCTGGGTAAGCGCCGTAACCACCGAGCCTGTACTCCAGCCCCAAATCTGTTATTCTTAACTGCTGCATAATACTCAATTGTAATCACCCACAACATTCTACTCAGAATCAGAAATGAGATTGCAATTAACATTTTTTTCCAAGCTGGGGCTAGAGCCCAGAGCTTTGCACATGCTAGGCAAATGCTGTACTCCTGAGCCACATCCTTAGTCCACAACTAACATTCTTCTATATACTTTTATGCACCTGTATGGAGACATCCCTGGAATAACAGCTATATTGTTGGAACATTAGATTTATACATACTTAAAATTTGATTAAATTCTTCAAGGTGCTTACCAGAATGGTGGCACCAGTCTATATTTCTATTAGCATGGTATGTTTCTACACCTGCAGAACAGGAATCATTTATAACAGGTAGGTCACAATGTGAATCCCTTCTCTTAATCTTTCTGTGTTTGCTCACAGGCTGGCTGCCTGAGCTCAAAGCACCTGAGCAAATCCTGGGAGGTGGTGCTGAGAATGCCTATTGATGGGGCTCACTAGAGAAGGGATAAAATGCTGTGCCCCTCTGCTAGTCAACTACTGGCCAATATTTACTGTGTAGTAATAATCTCATGATTATGCCTTCTTTGTATGTAGGAGCTATTGGAGAAGACTTACATTACTTCAAATTCTTACTCATAAATACCACAAGAATGTAATGTTGTAAGGAATAATTGCAGGTTTTCGTGGTTCTAAACAAGAACAAAAGCACCATGAAGGCAGGGACTCTCATTTATTTTGTTCAATACTGTCGTTTCTAGGAAAGCACCTGGCTCACAGTAGGCCCTCTCTAAAAAAAAATTTGCTGAATGAATGACTAAAGGAATAGAAGGTTGGGGCTTAGAGAAGTGATTCCTAAGACATGATATTTGAATCAAGCCCTGGAAGATGAGCAAGAGTTAGCTAGTAAATTGTGCTGGTAGTGGTGGTGGTGGTGGTGGTGGTGGTGATGGTGGTAATGGTGGTGATGGTGGTGGTGATGGTGGTGGTAATGATGGTGGTGGTAGTGATGGTGGTGGTGATGGTGGTGGTGATGGTGGTGGTGATGACAATGGTGATGGTGATAGTGGTGGTGATGGTGGTGGTGGTGATGATAGTGGTGGTGATGGTGGTGGTGGTAATGATGGTAGTGGTGATGGTGGTGGTGGTGGTGGTGGTGATGATGGTGGTGGTGGTGATGATGATAGTAGTGGTGGTGATGAATATGGTAGTAGTGGTGGTGGTAGTGGTGGTGGTGGTGGTGGCAGTGGTAGTGGGTAGGAAGGGGTCCCAGAAGCTCTCCCAGGGGAGAAGTCAGATATGGACTCATAATGACAGCAAAAGATTCTCAAATGCTACCTCCAGTGCATGAGCCCTGGAATGTCGACTCCTCTTTTCGGCAATGCTGTTGGAACAACCTTCACACCTGTGAAACAGGGTCATAGACAGTAAGAAATCCTGCAGTCACAAGGCAGAAGACAGTATTTCTATATAATTAATGGGTAAATGATTTTTTTGCAACATAACAAAAAGAGAATCACAGAAACCTGAATTTGAATCCCACTGCTCTCTTAACTGCTAAGCAAATATGTGCAAATTAGTTAGCCTCCTTTAATTTCCTCAAGATTAAAAAAATAGGGATGATACCAACTTAATGGAGGCTGTGAGAAAATTAAGATACATTATAGGTAAGGTATATTACATAAATATCATATGATAATAGCTAACACTTACTTGCTAAGAACTTTACTTGAACTCTCTTTTATCATCCCTAATGTTTACCTCATGGGGTTGGTGTGGGCACGTCAGTACTTAGAATGGCACCTGACACAAAAAGTGCTCAAAAACTGGTAACAATTGTCACAGAAGATTCTCCATTTTGCAGATGAGGAAATGGGCTTAGGTTGAACAACCTTCCCAAATTTGCACACTGAATAAGTGGCAGAACCGGGATCCCACACAATCTCAGACTCTGTGCTTTACCCCCAGGGTAATGGCTGGTACACAGCGGCCCTTGAAATACTTGTCAACCTCTCCTCCCACTCATCTCTGCCCCACATCCCACTCCTCCCTTTTTCTGCACAAGTAGTTAGCAATGAGGAGCTCCAAAAAAACCTTCAAGTGTGGACAGAACCATTAGGGGTGGAGGGTATCTGAGTGTTCCTCTGTTTAACATATGTTAACGCACAGAACTCACAAGTGGTTCTGTCCAGTGTGGAGGGCTGGCCGTAATTCCTGTAACGTCCTAAACGGACACGTCAGAGTGCATGCAGCTCACTGCTGGGCATTGCGAGCCTTCCCAACAAACATGGGTGGATTTCCTCAGCCATATTTTAAAGTAGAGATCATTTAAATAAAAAGCTACTGAGTCGCTTTCTCACTTTTCCTTGAAAAAATGGGAAAATTCCTTTAGGTGCCCAAAAATTGCTACTTATTTGATCCAAAATTGGGCAGAACCTACGTTATTGAATATTGGTAGTTACTGGGATTTTATTTTAAACAAATCCAAAGAAGCTCAAGTGTTCTGGGGAGAGGATAAATCATTTGAAACAGACACAAAGAGCTTCACACATACACACACTCTCTCTCTCCCTCCCTCTCTCTCTCTATCTCCCCCTGTAATTTATTTTCCAAGGAAGATTTCACACAGAGGGAGTAATCTGTCTCCTGAGAGAGTCCAGGAATTCTCTTGAGGGCTCTTGAGGATCTGGTCGAAGGTACAGTGATTAAGTAACAGCCCAGATGAAGGAAGAGCCAAAAGTTTCCTAACCACTTTTCCCAGGCTCTGGTCCCTTTCTCTCCTCCCCCAGGCCATTTGAGCTTTTAACCCTGGGGTCTCCTTATAACACATGGGTTTTCAGGGAGCATAATAACCAGAGATGGGAGGATTTATTGTACATGATAATCTAAATATCTTGGGCTTTCAGCCAGGCACAGAAAAGAACTCCAAAGAGTGGAAACATCCAGACCCAGGGAAGAAAAACTCTTCACACAGCGTGGAATGGTTCCTGACCACACTGCGGGGACTTCGCCCCTGTTTTCAGACGAGAGCTACGGGTTCGAATCTCTAACAAAGACTAATGCTGAAGGAACATGCCCAAGGTGTCTGTTTGTCTGCCTCCCTCTCTTTCTCTCTCTCTCTCTCTCTTTCTCACACACACACACACACACACATACACATACACAGAATGGGAGAAAAGAAAACAGAGGGAAACATGGAGATGATTTATTAAGTCCATATTAATGAGATACTAGGCAGGACTTAAGGAAATTGCATGAGGAATTATATAAATTATATAAATAAATCTGAAATAAAATAAATCTGAAAGGAAATACAGAATCTATTTTCCAGGATGGACATAGAAAACTAAGGACTTTTTTTTAAAAAAAAGAAAAGTATATTTCCAGTTGGGGACAATTATTTGGAATGATTTATAAAATGAATCCTTTCCATCTCTGATTAGGGCACTTCCTTTCTCCTTTTTGGAGCTCCTTAAACAACGAAAGGTGTGCACGAGACTGCATGTGCACGTGTGTGTTTCAATGACTATCTAGATAAATGTGTACCATGTGTTATATCAATTTTCTGATAAATCAACAGTAATTTTTGGCAAAGCATCCTGGGAAATTCCACACGTCCGAATGTCTTTCTGGATGGTCATCATCAAGGTATGTAGAAATTCAGCTGTGTTTCAAACAATTCCTGGATTAGTTCCTCAACCAGAAAATAGCTTCTGCATTGCTTCTTCTCATCTTTTCCCAAATATCTTTCATTCAACTGCTAGTGTTTCAAGAATTTTACCTACTTCTCAAAATAGAATTCTCCAGAGAGTAAAGTATTTGCACTCAGATCAATGGTGGAGATGAATATAATGCCTGAGTTTCATGACTCACAGTTCAGCGAGGAGTCCACTACATGCAATCATTTCCTTGTCTCTAACAATCAGAAATAAACAGAGCTCAGGGCTGGAGCAGTGGCTCAGTGGTTGTGGCGTTTGCCTGGCATGTGCAAGGACACGAGTTTGAGCCCCAGCACCACGTACACAATGAAGTGTCCAGGGGATGAAGGTCACATGAAAAACTAAATAAAGATTGCTTCTTTCTTTCTCTCTCTCTCTCACTGTCCCCTCTGTCTTTAAAAAGAAGAAAAAGAAAAGAAAGAAAGAAACAGAGCTTTGCTTAACTTTAAAACCTGCTTTAATTAACAAAAATAAAAGGATGCTGTTTTACTTGATTTTTTTTCACCCAACACCAAATCATTTAATCTATTCAGTGAAGGAAAAGAGAGAATCTAATTCAACTGACATTAAATAAGTAAGCATGATCCAAACTGGGATTGGTTAGCTGTAAGAGTTGAGGAAAGTGCTCCCTTCGCCTGCCTGCCTGCTCTGTCTCCAGTTCCCCAAACTCCATGCATTTTAGTTCTGTTCATTTAAGCTACAGCTCATCTACGTTAATAATAGCAATACTATTACTAAAAAGTAATAGTTAAAAACATGAGCAGGTGGGCTGGAGCGGAGGCTCAGTGGTTATGGAACTTACCTGACATTCGTGGGTTCAAACCCCAGCACCACATACACAAGAAAGTGTCGGAGCAACGGAAGCCATGTGAAAAACTAAGTAAAATTGACTCTCTCTCTCTCTCTCTCTTACTGTCCCTCTCTCTTTAAAACAAAACAAAACAAAACATGAGCAGGTGTCATATAGTTTCTTTGTCTGTAGAAGACCAGGTACTAGTATTGCTCCCATATACAGATGAAGAAACAGGCTTGGAGAGTGCTAATCACCCGGGTCACCCTGTTAGGAAGGTGGAAGGTCCAGAGTTCACGTCTTTATGGTAGGCTCAAAACTGAAAGAGAACCCTTCCCTCTAATAATGCTATTCCCTGAAGTCTGACCCATCAGTATCTCCATCAGGACTTTATTAAAATGCAAACTCCATGACAGGAGGGACTTGCGTTTTGTTTACTGTCCTGGTGCTCAGCAGGTAGTGGTTTCCAGGAAAATAAGGGCCAACTTCCTGGGTCTGTGAGCAGTGCCGTGGACCCCCAATTAGAAGGCTCCCCACTGGGATTTAGTGCTTTTCAGTCACTGCCTTGAGAGTTTTAGTAAGTTTTATCTTCAAATTAAGGTTTTGTGTATGACGTCTGATAGGACAGGCACACAGACACCGTGTCCTTGGAGCTTCTTCCAGGTGTGGTCCTACCTCTGACTATTCCTGTGCCTCCTCCCTTTCCTGGGCTCTTGGCTGCTCACTGCCTGTGGTAGCTGTGGTGACTAACAGCACACATGGGGAGCGGAAGGACTCTGACCCCAGTCTGGGTGTGGTGGTGGCAGAGTTGAAGTTGCCCTGCCACCCTGCACCGGCAGCTCCACGGTTCATTCAGTGGGCAACTCAAGCGGTTGCAAGCCCCTTTCCCACACTTGACCCAGCTACTGAGTACATGCTGGGGGATCGGTTGTGGTGTCTTGGAGGGCCTACTTGTCCCCTGCCCGGGCAGGACATTTTAGGCATGCTAAATGTTTCATATTTTAGCACCAAAGCAGCACTTTTCCTTTGCTTTTTGGATGGGGGCCACATCTTTTCATTTTGCAAAGAGCTCCACAAATTATGTAGCTGGTTCTGCCAATCAGTAAGCATTAAATTAATAATTTGGACTCTTGGAGGTCAAGACTCTCAGGTTTCAAAAGAATAAAGCACTTAACATCCAGAAATAGAAGACTCTTGGCTTGGAAAGTTTGCCTTCAAATGGTAATCCCAAGGGAAAATGAATAAGAAAATATTATACAGCCAGGAACTTCTGGACAATCAGCAGTGGAATGGGCAACCTAGGAAAAAAGTAAGGTGAAATCTCCCACGTGTGTACTAGAACTTCGATGGACAAAGTTGTCCTGTAGATGTTTAGTGTTTAGCCAATAAAGTTTTTAAAAGAACCAGTCTGATTGCTTTTTGGTGTAGGTGTTCCAGTTTCTAGTTTGAGCCCACTTCCTAGAACTCCCGCCGTTGTTTCAGATTTGACTCCTTCACATAAGCATGGGAAGCTGGTCCCTGGAACATTTGTGTGCTTTGTTCCTGTTCTGAGCATCACGTGTTGGAAGGTCTTTCATGCTGTTTTTAGGGCAATGATTTATGAATATGGTAATGGAGAGTGTTCATAAATACTGCGATGTCTTGGGAGAAGGAATTACAATGGGGTGTGATTTTTGTACATTCCTTTTTACCAACTGTACTATGGATATTTTTTTCTTTTAGGACACATGTATTAGTCACTGTGTTAACTGCTGAAACAAGTCTTAACTCTTAGTAACCTAACACAGTAAAGGCTGTTTGTTTCCCTCTTTGGTACTTGTATCATAATCCAGTAGGAGTCGGTTGGGGTGATTTATTCTACACAGTCATTCAGGGCGCCTTCATCCTGTGATTTCGTCGTCCCTGACTGTCCTGGAGTCATCCACTAATTCATCAGCATTTGGCCGGCAGGTGAGGCGAAAGGATTGTGCAAGAGGTTTTTAGGGATCAGGACAAATGCCATTTCCACCCACATTCCACTAGTACACCTCACATAACTGCAGGGTAGGTCTCCAGCCCTAGTAAGCTTTGGCTCCTTGAGAAGCCCTTCCTGAAATTCAGATAGGCATGAGAATTTTGCAGAGAATGTCAACTAATGATCTGCTTTTAGCCTACTGTCTGCATTTGAACTTTAAACTTCAGTCCTCAGCAATGATTCTAGCTGTATAACCTTGGGGAACTTCCTTAACTTTCCCTTAGTTTATTCCCAGTTAGCTGTTTATCTAGAGAGAATAGGCAACAGGATGTGGTGCTACATTGACATTGTCTCCGTTAAGTTAAAAAGCGTGTGGTGTTTTCTTTGGGTATATGATGGCTGGCACGTAAGAAGTATTCAATAAGTATTTGCCAAATGAATAAAATACATGAAGTAGGTTAATTAGAATGGACTGGATACCTGTAATAAAAGGAAAATTATGATCTGTGTAGGTTTTAAATGAGGAATATTATTTGGACAAATGAGAATTCAAGGAGTTGACTAGAATTGTTGATTTGTGTCCTTTGATCCAATGACTACGTGGATAATGTGTGTGAAAATCAATCTGCTCTACCCCATTTTCTTTTCCTCTCTTAGTGAATTGCTTCTTGCCCTCTTAGATTTCTTTCTGCTTATATTTATTCATCCATTGTTCAGAGAATGTGACAAAGGGTTTCCAAATTCAGATCCTGATTTTTCTATGGTGTCATCAATTGTTTTAGAAACACTTCCACTCTGTAAATGGCTTAGCAGAGCACAATAAACTCGGCTTTAGGACAAAACATGTTGTTACACAGATGTACACTTAATGACACATCCTCCATAGATTAGTCTAGATGGTGACAAGAAAACTGCAATGCCCATTATTAATGCACTAGATATTCATCTCATCCAAATCTCAGAGGGGCCAGAATTTTCCTTTTGCATTTTCCTCATGGCTTTTAAAACTTTCATTTTTCCTTTCACTAAGTCCTAAATTTTCAATTCTGTATGTCAATGCAATTGATGCAGGTGCTTTAAAATAGATTAGAAATCATAATATATAGTTTATATGTATACATATATATCTTTTATGTATATTTACATATTTTCTTTTCAGACATTAATCATTCACCTACTACTTTTCTTAAAATAATCGATCTCTAAAAATATAATAATTATTTCAAAGTTAGCACAAATGGTATATTTATTTGTTGCTCAGTTTAAATTTTTATAGGTGTTCCAGATCTGGGATGCTGGGACAAAACGAGTGAAGTTCCCAGACCACCTGGATGGTGGCAAGTTAGCAGGAGAATTCTTGCAATTCTTGTGAAGGGTCTCTAATCTCTAGTTTGACCTAGTTCCTCCTGAGTTTTGTGTTGCCAAACCTAAGTCCAGAGGCTCTGGACTTCCCTGCCAGACTGTGGGAAGGGTGCCTTTTACCTGCATTCAATGCTTTAGTGGTCCAGCCTCCCAAAGACACTCCATGGCCATCCTGCCTGAGGTCTCGCCAACATGGAGGTGTTCAGGGAGCCAGGGATGGGAGTTAATGGTGGCAAAGAGTACACCCAGTGACCACCCATAAGGCGTGGTGTCATTGCTTTGGTTTGTGCTGAGGCACCATCAGCTTTACCCAGATCACTTTTGCAACATCAGAGCTCATGTCAATACAGTGCTTATCTGCAAGAAGACCTCAGCTAAATTAATCCTGCTAAAGGGATACTTTGGGGAGAAAAATCCTATAATACCCAAGAATCTAAGTTCACACCAAGGTGTGGAGTCCAAGTAAAAGTTATGCTAAAGAAGAGAAGCCTAATGCTTCTGAGAATACGATAAGCTCATGTCCAACACAGAAGCCTGAAGAACCTTCAGCCCAACGCTCAAGATTGGATTTCTCCCATGCAGTACTCCCATTCTACTTGCTTTTATGCCCTTATTTTATTCTATTTTATTCATCCATCATAAGAATCATGCTTAATAGTTATATTAAACATATAAAAATATAACTGTTAAATATGTTTTCAGCAGTTATATTACTGTTACCTAATCTAGTTATAAGTATCAGCTCTAAACATGACAGTAGCAGGAACCAACTTTAGAAATTCAGATCTTACTGTACCCCAAAATAAATGTGGCCAATTCATAAAGAATTACACTTGAGTTTCTTGATGACGTTGGATTTCAATCTTTCCTCAATGTTGTGTAAAACTCTCTGAGATATTAGACATAGCATTTCACACCCTGAATCACTTGGTAATAGTAATAGCAACAAGAATAGTGGAACTACTAGGTAGCAAAGAAATAATGCTCCAGCCGTGATCATCATCACGGCTCAGCATAATACAGACAGTGTAGCTTATTATTAATCCTTTTCTTTTCCTCAGAAGATATCACTGAGAAATTATGTGCTTTGCCCAAGGTCAGATATCTATTAAGTAGCAGAAATGGAGTCATAATCCCAGCCATTGTCTAAAAGCCTTTAATCCTTTTTGTTCTCTGCTTATATGCATCTTGACTCTATTAAATTATATTGTTTTATTTTCCCATTCGTTCAAGGACAACATCTTAGAGGAACATCTGGATACAATATTCTCTTCATAAATTGTTCAGAGTTGGTTCATTTAAATAAAGGGTTTTTGTCAACAGTTAACCCCTTGGACTGCCTCTCAAGAAGGAAAAGGCAGATTTTACAAGTTTAAGAGGGGACAGATCCCCTAGGAATGGGGAACTCCTTGGGTCATTCTGCAAAATCAATCATTCACGGTCAAGATAAATCTTTGAAGTAAACTTATCTGTCTTCAAGCACTAGCCATTTCCAGACTCCAGAAAGATGAAGTTGTTATGCCCAGATCTCGAGTCCCCAAAGACCACCAAGGAGCCGAATCCGATGCAAACACATGAAGGTCATTTAATGCAGACTCAAGCCTGGGCTCCCTCCGTCACTGATGCAGGGGATCCAGGAGAGCCCCGAGCCCTGGTACAGTGATACCTTTATAGGGTTTCACGGCTTAGCGGGAAATCCAAACAAAGCAGAATACACGATTGGTTGATCTTCTAACATACATATTTCTATCAGCCGTTGTACCCTCAGTCTCGGACTTCTACCATATATAGTTTGGTATGTTCCTGGAATGTGAGGTATTGGCTTGTGAGCTCCTGATTGGCTGTTGCTAAGGGTCAGTTCATCTGGTGATATGAAAGCCGTTCATTGTTTTTTGTGCTTGGTAAACTGGAATTTAGGCCTACTCCAAATACTATTCAAAATGGAGCCTGTCATGGCCACAACATGGTAAAACTGCTGTGCACTTTCTTTCGCAGGCAGCGTTCAACCAAGCCGCTGCTCTGCACTCTCTTGTGCTCCGCACTGGCTCGCACTCGCTCTAAGGCTTGCTCCAGCCACCACTGCTCTACACTCTCTCTCGTTGACAGCTCTTAAGGTTGGATGTCGTAACCCTGATCGGACATCCACAGAATGGGGAAGATCTAGGAAGTCCAGATTCCAACTTATTTGCAGGGACAAAGACCTGAGCATAGGAAGGAGGCAAAAGGAATATCAGTCATCTGACTGGGAGTTAATGGGGCAGTGTACAAATTCAAAAGTAGGTTTGTTCCTCAAAAAAAAAAAAAAAAAAAAAAAAAAGCTTTGTTCCTCGTGGCTGGGACAACCAGATACCAAGACAAGTCAGGAAAATGGCTCAAGCTAAGATCTTTGTTTTGAATTGTTTATATTCCATTAGAAATGATATGACACAGCTAGTAGGTTTTAAAGCCAGGATTGCAACCTAGTTCTGAGTCCCCAAGTGCTTAATGGCTCAAGGCATAATTGATAAGGTTCTTAAGTGAGGTGCCAGTTGAGTGCTACAGGAGAGGGGAGGAAGAAGGGAGGCAGATGCAATTTTATCTGGAGGGAATAAGAAAAACTTCAGGAAATAAGAAAGGTTTTGCATTTAAAGAGAGGTACATTTTAACTGGGTTTGAAGATTGACGAAAATTTCAATATATGAAGCGCAGAATGTAAATGTCAAAAGAAACAAAAACCCTATAACATCCAAAATGGTTCAGGCAAAAATGGAAATATTTGGCATAGTCTGAAAAATCTGGGGGTTGGGGGTAGGTCTGCTTTCGAGCTCAGCTTGATCAGGGCTAATTGCCTCTTCAGGTCCTAGTTTCTTTCTTTCTCTTCTGCCTTCAGCCATGCTGGCTCCTCCTTCAGGCCAGTCTTCCCCAGCAGCAAGATCGCTGCAGCTGGGCAGGTGTCTGCTGGACTCCACTGTCAACCACTGCACCAGGGTTCCTCCTGTGCAAATGAGCTTAGGCTATCCAGAGGGGAGAAGCTTTTGTGTGGAAATAATGAAGCAGTTTCTTATCTGTTTGCTTTTGCTTTTGCAGTGCTGGGGATCGAGCCAGGGCTTTGCACATGTTAGGCTAGTGCTCTACAACTGAGCTATCCCCCCACCTTGCCTATATGTTTCTGTATTTCAATATTAGAATATAGTCTAGTTTCTATAATGGATGTGAAGTTTATTAAATAATTAAAAAATAAAGGGACTCAGAATATGTCACCTCAAAATATGCCATTTGGCCTAGGATTATTTGAAGGTAAAGACAATAAAGTTAACAGTTAGAAAAAGAAAAATTCTCCACCTTCCCCCTATTTGCCTAAAGGCGGGGAATAAATTTCCCTTTGTACAGTTGTCTACCCTCCCCTCATGCCAGGAAGAGCAAAATAATTCCCATTTATCAGAGAAAACTCTTGATTCTTACCAGTCCAGAGACAGCACTAAGATAAATCTGAATAACAAAACTTATCTTCTATCGGTTTCCCTCACATATTTTCATTTCCCAAATTTACCACCTATATAAAAGTACTTTGATATAGTACTTTTTGTCTGTCTTGTCATACCTTCAAAATTTATCACTCTTTGTTAAAATGGTATACAAGGATCTTGGTCTGACTGCCTCTTTGGGGTTTTCACCTCATTTCTACACATATGAAATAAACCTTCTTTCTTGTTAATCTGTCTTTTGTAGAGTCCCCAGCCACTAAACATAAGAATAAAGGAAAAAGTCACCCTCCATCCCCAGAGGATTATTGTACATTGAAAAAGTTTTTCTTTCATAGGACATGTTGGATAAATGTTGGTAATTTCTTCATGTTCAAGAATTTTAAACCATTGGAAGGTATGAACATTATCCTAGACTCACTTTTGACTAAAGCTACTTTTGGTAATCATGTCCTCTAAGTTATTTTTTGGCAGCCTATGAAGCACATTATTATTTTTAATAATGTTATTCATATTTAACATTTATTGGGGGATTTTAGTGTGAGATAAGCATTACTATTGTTGCTAATTTACAGATAAGGAAATCAAGACTCAGAAATGTGAAATAATTCCCCCAAGTTTACACAGCCTACAGTAGTACAACTATTTTGTTAATACTACCTCTGGGGTAATGAAGTTGAAGATGGGGTATAGAAGAAAAGATAAGAAAGGAGATAAAGGAAAAGTATCCACAGAGGTGGTCTCTTGTTCAACAATATTT
Source organism: Aplodontia rufa (assembly GCA_004027875.1). Taxonomy (NCBI): domain Eukaryota; kingdom Metazoa; phylum Chordata; class Mammalia; order Rodentia; family Aplodontiidae; genus Aplodontia; species Aplodontia rufa. Next base: position 16,045 of record PVKS010006965.1, on the reverse strand, counting down.
AACACGTACTTAAATATTGTCTGAATGAATGATTGACAAAATAAAATTGTATAAGCAGAGGGCTGGAGCAGTGGCTCAGCGGTTACAGCACTTGCCTGGCATGCACAAGGAGGTGTGTTCAAACCCCAGCACCATGTACACAGCAAAGTGTTGGAGCAATAAAAGTCACATAAAAAGCTAAATAAAATTTATTCTTTCTCTCTCACTGTCCCTCTCTCCTAAAAAAAAAAAAGTTTATATAAACAGCAAAGAAGGCCAATTCTTCCCCTGGCCATACCTCTATAGTCTTTTCAAATTATCCAAAAGGGCCAACCTTTCATCCCCACCCAGAATTTTGCCAATATTGATTTCTCATCTACTTTAAGGCATTTTTTTTTAAAAGAGAGAGGGACAGTGAGAAAGACAGAGAGAATGAGAGAATCAGTTTTTTATGTGGCTTTCGTTGCTCCAACACTTTGCTGAGTATGTGGTCCTGGGGTTTAACCTCAAGTTCTTGCATGTGCCAGGCAAGCGCCATAACTGCTGAGCCACCACTCCAGCTCTTAAGGCATCTTTTATTGGGTAATCATGAAATTTCTGTATGCCACATTATGGTTTACATTTTTCTCTTCCTCTTCCCTTTGTATAATCTGGATGATGGACCAGCTGGCTAAGGAGATCAAATTCCTTTTCTGTTCCACAATTAATACAGCTCTATGGCTCTATTCTGTAAGCAAGGCCAGATGAAGTATTTGTGCAGTGAAACCTCTTGGAACAAAATGTGATCGTTTTTTGCAACCACTCTGCCCCGAAGCACATTTATAAGCAAGTAGGTTCCACTCTGTTCCTTTCAAATTCTCATTTCCATCAGTCAAGCACAGAGTTCCAGAAGATTCGATTATTTTAAACTGTTTGAAAGTCATTTGCTGACATGATATGTTAGTTTTCTTGGGCCACATGTTTCAGGTTCATTCAGATTAAGGATTTCCATTAGCAATTAAATAAATTTTTTTCTGTCCTTGACCTTGGAATTAAAACAAACGAGGCAGTGATCCTGGACTGCAATCTGAGGAACCTAAATTAATATTAATAGAGAGCCCCAAATTTACTTCCAGTTCTCTGGAGAACAATTTCAAACAAGATAATGCTTTGCTTAAAATCTAGTCTTGAGTCAGATCCCCCTGAGATCGTAATTTGGGAAAATGAATTCTGTTAGAAACTACTGCAGTTTTGGAGAGCTGAGATGGGTCATCCACAGAGGTGACATGATCACTCCTGCATATCTCTGTAGTGGGGAAAAAGATGGTCAGGGAGGTGACATTGCTGCTGGGATTGGGCAACTACATCTCCTGCCAGGTCCCACTGTGGTTTTTCTCTGGTCAAAAAGATGAGAAGTCTATTAATTGAAGAGTTTTCAACACCGAGGTCACCCTCTCTCCCCCAGGCCATCATCAAGTGGCCTGTGGCAAGCGCTATGGGAAACATGCTCACTTGCCCAAATCCTGAGAGTGCACGGGGAGACAGAAGGTACAACTAAAGTGAGGCTCTCTTGGCAGTCTTGCAAGATTGGTGTCTGGGTAAGCAAACCCCACAGTGGTTAGGATCAGTATTTATCCCCTGGTGCACAAGGTCCCTTCCCCCGTTCCTCATTGACTGAGTCTCTGGGGTGCACAATCCTCCCAGATGTTACCTAGGTTTTATTGTCTCTTACTGGGTAATTTCAAAAAATATACCTTTGGTTGTCTCTGCCTCCCTTTGCTCTCTTGTGGCAGGAAGGCCTCTTTGGAGTGAGTTCATTTTGGCCCATACACAGTTCTGACTTCTTTACCTCAATTTCAGGCTGACCCCTTCCCCCACCTCCTGTTTCTCAAGGACTTTGAATCTGCCACACTCACAGGCTATTGCATTATTGTGTGAGTTAACTGCTGGTAACCATTCTATTCTATTTCCCCTCCAGCTCTTTTTCTTATATCTCCAGTAATTTTATATGTAGAACTCTATATTGTATTCTGAAAATGGACCATCAGAGTTTCTGTTTCTCACACTGACAAGTAATGCTTGGTCCCCCTTGGCTCTGTTCTTCCAAAGGCACCCACTGCCATATGCAGACCCCTAGACCTAAGAGACAGCGACGGGTAAACGTTGGGCAGGCAGGGACCAGGACAAAACTTGGTGGCTGGGAGTTCTAATGCACACTTACATAGCCACTGATGTGATGGTAAGAGATATTGGTGAGAAAAGAAGCGGGTAAGACACAGGCCTGAGTCTTCTGTTTGTACTTTTGCCCTGGGATCGCCACACACAGCAGGAATAGACTTACAGCCGGGAATGGGAGTAAGTTAGTTGGAACACCTCACTGTGTATGCTAATTATTGCACCATAACATGCTAGCTCTCTGGTGATTCTGGTAGTCACTCTCATGCAAACCTACTTCTCAAATAAGTGAGGCAGGGCCGGGGATGTAGCTCAATTATAGAGTGCTTGCCTGGCATGCACAAGAACCTGGGTGTGGTCCCCAGTCCTCCCCTTGATACACACATCCAAATTGGCGATGCACAAATGAAGTCCAATTCATTTGCAAGGAGAACCAAAACTCATGTCAGTTATGAGTTGATCCAGTAGTTGCTCCCATAAGCAACCCTGTACGGAAAGACATATTCTACTCAGAAGTTTTCTTGGCAAATACAAAGTCAGAGCAAGGTTCCTATGACAGGTTGATACGGTGAACTGTCCATCCTCTGTAGACTCAGTGCATTTAACGTCGGCTTATTAGCACCTTTTCCTAGGAACAATGCTAAACATTCACCGACAATTTTTTGAATTTCAGATCCTCTGGAGAGGATCCCATTTGATTGATGGATCACAAATTCTATCTTCAGATATATTAATTCTATGATTCGTCAACATTTCTTTTTCCTTTTAGATTTAAATGCACTTCTATGTTTTTTTTTTCCTGCTTGGAATTCATGCCTTTTAAGGTGAAACTTTTGGAAAGAAATTCCCAGTTCATGCTTTATAAGACTGAATACCAAAAGCAAGACTGGAAGAAAGTGTAGGAGTCTCCATTGGCCGTAAGGAATCTCACAGCTTTGTAAATCTTTTAAGAGTTGTTCCTATCCTTAGCAGGGGCGTGGAACAAGAAAACTGAAAAGGTACTTTTAAGTTTTCATCATAATGACTTGCCGGCATTTTCTTATTCATGTCTTTGGCTTCAGGTCTGGAGTAACTTGCATTGGTTATCATAAAAGACTTTTTTTCTACATCCAGGTTTGAAAGCAGAAATGCCAACAGGGATCAAGCTTCCCACCATCCCTCCCTTGCCAATGCTTCCCTCTTTAATTACCTTTTCTATTTCTCTAGCCACAAAGAAACAGAAGAAAATGAAGCATTTGGAGTGGTTTTCATCCTCATGGACAGGACTTAAAAACAAAGCCTGGCAAATGGCATTTATCAAGGGGTGCTTCCTCGTACATCTCCATCTCAAAGGTCAAATGTGTTCTGATGTGTGTACTCAACATCTTTTTTTTTTTTTTAAGAGAGAGGGACAGTGAGAGAGAGAATCACTTTATTTGGTTCTTCATGTGGCTTTCATCACTCCAAGACTTCATTGGGTACCTGGTGCCACAGTTTGAACTTGCGCACCTGCGCAAGCCAGGCAAGCGCTGTAACCACTGAGCCACCGCTCCAGTCCTGTACTCCAAGTCTTAAAAAAAATCAGAGAGAGGTAAACAAAAACTCAGAGAAGACCGGCGTGTGTGTGCTCGCATATGCTGATTCCCTCTGTGAACAGTTCTTCTGTGTGTGTGTCTGTCTGTCTTTGCACAGGCCAACTCCCTGTATTCAGCTCTTCCTCAGGTCTGGGATAGCAGCTGCTTGACTTTTTCAACTTGTCTCAAGAAAAGGAGACCAAAGGGGCCTGATGGCTAAATGTGGGGTAGGTGATCACAAATTTTGTATGTTTCTGAATGAAATCATTTTACAAAACTTATTTGTGAAGAGAACAGAAAACCCCACGGTGATTCCAGAGCTGCTCCCTGACTTGAGATCCATATGCACCCTGCTAAGCACACAGCATCCCAAGAGCTCAGAAAACTCTCTAACAATCCCGTGCTCGAGCTTGCCCCTTGTCTTTTTTTTTTTTTTTTAATGTTGCTCTCTATTCTTTCCATCTCCAAATCCATGTACATGACGCATGGGCTGTGGTAGGGCCTCACGTTCTGCAGCTCAGTGTGGTTGGGCAGAAGCCAGAGGGAATCAATGCAGAACAACACAGGGCCAGAAAAGGTGCAGAGGGTGGGGATGCCCATGGACCACAGTGCCTGGCAAATCCCAGTCGTCAACCTAACAAAGCAAGTGTGCCAGGTGAAAAATGTCCCCACAGCTGCAGGAAACAGAGCCCAGAAAACAATAACAACAAACATTTATAGAAACTATAATCACAGTCTTGCTCGGCTGTGAATGATATTTGTATCACCAGAATAATGAATTGCTACCGAACTTTAATATAAACAATTAGAGGATGGGATGCAGGGAGGAGGGTTAAAATCCTTCTCGAATGTCTAAAGTTGATGAGCAATAGGAGCATATGCATATTATTAAGAAATATAGACCCAGTATAAGAACAATGAGCTAAAACAATAGAAAATAGTTGTCTTGGAGAGTGAAAAAGTTTGTACAAGAGAATTATAGTTGCAGCAGTAAGATTACCCATCCTGTTCAACAGCTGAAGCCGTGTGTATATATTGCTTTCATAAAACAGCATTTTTCTAAAATGAACTTTGTCCAACTCCAAATGTATACAAGTCAGTGCACCGGAAGCCAGTGTTACTAACTTCTCATTCTCTGTCTAGAGACAGGAATCACAACATCTTCCATCCCATACACCCTATAATTTGGAGCCCTTTATCCCCTGTGATCAAAAAACACTGTGTTGAGGGCAATGAATTACCCTGGGCTGGGATGATCATGAAGGTTGATTTTAACTTTTCTGGGTTTCCTGTGCACACAGCTTCACCCACAGGAGGCATCATTGACAGTATTGTTTAAGAAGGGATTTGTGTAATAACAGAAATAATTTTTTTTAAAAGAGAGAGGGAGGGGTTGGAGCAGTGGCTCAGTGGTTTCTGTACTTATCTGGCATGCATGAGTACATGAGTTTGGAGCAACGAAAGCCATGTGAAAAACTAAATAAAATCGATTCTCTCTTTCTCCCCACCCCCCCGTCCCTCTCTCTTAAAAAAATTAGGGATAGTGAGGGAGAGAGAGAAAGAATCAAATTTTATTTAGTTTTTCATGTGACCTTCTTTGTACTGATACTTTGTTGTGTACATGGTGCACATGGTTTGAACCCACGTCCTCACGCAATGCCAGGCAAGTGCCAGAACCGCTGAGCCTCCGCTCCAGCCCATAACAGAAATAACTTTCAGTAAGAGATAAGCATTTTCAATAAGAGGTTGAGTGTTTTAGTTGCCACCAATGACCATAAATCTATGTTCTAAATGGAGATGAAAATACAAAGCCGTGAAATGTTAAGTAACTTTTGCTTTTGAACGATGCGTAACTGTCCCTTGGGAGTTTATGCAGTTCTTCTCTCTCTAATTCATTGCACTTCTTTGCTGTTTATTTGCACATACCTGACTTGACACAAGTAATAAAAGATCTTTATTTCTCTTTGTGTTTATCCTTTATTTACACACCAGATGCCTTGCTGAAATTTGAAAAGCAGGGAGAGGCTGCTCTAAACTAAAGTACCAAATCTCAGAGCCAGAGAATTCTCTGAAGACAAAGGATTTTAGATGCCCCTGAAATAGAGAGCCACCTAACGCAGCTTTAGGGTCAGCTGCTAACCAGTGCCCCGCCTCCCTGCCCAGAGCAACCAAATTCCTTACAGGCCTCCCAGGCAGAGATGCCAATGGCACTAACTTCATCCCGGTGAACTCTGCTGGTTCTAAAACCAAGTCTCTGGATAGGATTGGAAACTGGCACCTGGAGAGAGTAAGAACTGGGACTTTAAGGGCCCTCCTGGCCGGTTTAGCCATGCACCCCAGCCTGTTCTTCAATAGCTAGGGCTCAGCTCAAGGCTGCTTGTCTTTCATTCCACTCTCTCAGGCTCCTCCTGGGACTAATGAAGAAAGCAGATCAAGTGTGCTGGGTCAAGTGCAGTGCTGCCTGAGGAACTGTAGTTCTGTTGTCAGAGAACCATTGTATACCAAGGGAGGCAGCCAGTGTGGGCGTACCTGCTGCTGTGTTTTGGATCTGGAATGTCCCCAAAAGCTTGTGCTGCAGACATGGTCCCCAGCACAGCAAGGTTTAGAAGTGGACTTTAGGCAATGATTGGGCTCTGACCTTATCAGTGAATGAATCTACTGATAGCTGAATGGACTACTGGGTGGAAACTATATGCAGGTGAGGCCTGGATGGAGGAAATGGGTTACTGTGTCTGCCCCAGTAACCTCCTTCCTCTCTGTTTCTGGGCTGCTATAGCAGCAGCTCTCCTCCACCATGCCCTTCTGTCAGATGCTCCACCTCACCTCAGGCCCAGTCAGCCAACCATGGACTGAGACCTCTAAAACCATGGACCAAAATTACCTTTTTTCTCCTCTTAAGTTGTTCTTGTCAGGTATTTTGGCACAGCAACAGAAAGCCAACTCACACACCCTCCTAACCATCATCATGGAACGGAAATCACAGGGTGTGTGTTCACTATCAGCTCCAATACTTCCCAGCTATGACATCAGTTTAGTCATTGATTGGTAAATGTCTGCTGCATAGTGACATAATTGTTTGCTGATGAATGGTGAAATCACTTCAGCTTTTTGATCTTCTGTTGCTTCTTATTAAAAATAAGGAGATTAGGGGCTGAAGCAGTGGCTCAGCGGTTACGTTTGCTGAGCATACGTTTGCAGGTTTGCCTGGCATGCACAAGTTCAAACCCCAGCACCATGTACACAACAAAGTGTCCAAGGAATGAAAGTCATATGAAAAACTAAATAAAAATTGCTTCTCTCTTTCTCTCTTTCACTGTCCCCTCTTTCTTAAAAAAAAAAAGGGAGATTAGGGCTGGAGTGGTGGCTTGGCAGTTACAGTGCTTGCCTGGCATGTGCAAGTACCCAGGTTCAAACCCCATCACCCACGTACACAACTAAGTGTCAGAGCAACGAAAGCCGTGTGAAAGAAACTCAATAAAAATTGATTCTCTCTGTCTGTCTGTCTGTCTCTCTCTCTCTCCCTCTCACTGTCCTTCTCTCTTTAAAAAAAAGTAAGGAGATTAGACTATGATGGGTAATAATGATTGATAATATTTATTGAGCACTTAATAGGTACTGGGTCTTTTGTGAATTAATTAAATATTTCAGGTGTCACAAAAAATCACATTATCTCTTCTTAACATAAAAGAAAAGCACAGCATTGAGAAGTAACTGGCCCCAAATCACACATTTAGTAAGAGAGAGAATTAGGATTCCAACATTCCAAGTCCATGTGCTTACCCACTATGCTTTTGTAAACTTCTAGCTTATACTGATCTTATTATTATCAGCATCATAATTTTGTTAATTGTTATTATGAGAAGATATTTAATCCCTTATTCCAATTCCATATATATTGACTGTCATACTTCTCATTGTTCTATTCTCTATGCATTAGTCAACGCTTGACCCTCCAAACATCACTTGAAAGCCTATATTTATCATTAAAATATGAGAAATCAGGGATTTTTAGACCACACTGTGAATGGTATAAAGTGGAGATGGATAGCGTCTACATTGAATCTCCATTCAAACATACTAATGAGCAACATAGAACAGCTGATATAACAAGACACAAAGAGCACGAATAAATACAGTGGTGTGCTGGTGAGTAAGTACTCTGAAAATAAAGGCTCTGATGGGCAGCATTTCGCTGTCAATGTCACGGACATTGCTGAGGAGGCTGTCGTACTGTGGGAGAGAAAGCAGAGGACTTAGGCTCAGATACCCATCATGCAGCTTTAGGCAAGTTGGTCCCCTCGCTGAACCTGCCTCTATTTCTGGAAATGGGCAGGAGCCAAGCACGTCACAGGCATGTTAGGATGACTGCACAGATGACAGAACGTTATGGTTTGGATGTGAGGTGTCCCCCCAGAGCTCACGTGTGAGACAATGCAAGAGAACTTAGAGGTGGAATGATTAGGTTATGAGAACCTTAACCCAACCCTGATAGAGATTAATGGGAGAGTAACTGAAGGCAGGTAGGGTGTGACTGGAGGAGGTGGGTCCCTGGGGGCTTGTCTTTGGGGTATATATTTGTATGTGGTGAATGCAGTCTCTCTCTGCTTCCTGATTGCAATGTCCTGAGCCACCTTCCTCTACCACACTCTTCTTCCTTGATGTTCTGCCTCACCTTAAGCCCCAAGGAATGGAACCCACTGTCTATGGACTGAGACTGCTGAAATCGTGAGCCCCCAAATAAACTTTTCCACCTGTAAAATTGTTCTCATCAGGTCTTTGATCACAGCCAGAAAACAGCTGCAAACTCTAAAGTCTTACTCCTCAAAGTGGGTCTGCAGGCCAGCAGCATCAACTGTCTGGGAGTTTGTTGGAAAGACCAGTGCTCAGGCCCCACTCTGGAACTGCTGAAACAGAGCCTGCTCTTACCATAGTCCCCTGGTGAGCCACACCCATGGTAAAGTTTGAGGAGCCTGGCTCTGAAACACTAAACAAAGATAGCCTGTTGTGATTGGGAGCTCTGCTTGCTTCTCATAGAGTGCCAAGGAAATACAACATGGGCATATTTAAAGGACTGGGCCTTCTTGGACATTTCCACAGTCCTCCTTCCCTGGGTCCTGATGAGCTCACAGGTATAGAGGAGGGCACCAGTCACATGAACAGGCCATTTCTGAGGAGTTGCTGCCTTTACTATAGGAGGGACCTCTTGAGAAAGTTACCACCTTACAAAATCCTTCACCATTTTTGAAGTGGGAGAAACGATGAAATGTAAACCCACATATACAAAACTGTCCCAGCCCTTGGGAAAGAGTGTTAAATTTGAGTCTGATTATAAGAAGCAGCCCAAGTGGAGCTGAAGTGGACTTTAATCTTTCCTGCTCAAGGTGCCTGAGAGCAGCAACTAAAAGAAGCAACTCAGAATGAGAAGGCTTCTTATCATAAATTTGTCTTTTATTAAATCCCTATTTATGGATAAAAGGTATTTGCTTCACAAATACCTAGTGAACCGAGTTGAACACTGTATCAGCTTCCTAACCGCTGTAGGTCTTTAATACAATTATAAACTCGTTAGGGGACCAAGGGTTAGACAGACAGAATGTAAGAACTCCTTGATTTGGGGCTAGCTGGACTCCATTTTATGAGCATATGCACACGCACACGCACACACACAAACACACACATGCTGTTGTTCCTTCTTATCATTATCATCTTATACTTATCATTATCTTTATTTTCCATTTCCCTAATCAAAAATTAACCATGGGAATACATATACTTTAATAACCTGTCAAAGTGTCATAATAAAAACAGAATGGTTCTATTTGTAAATCACCATTTACAAAAAAAACACAACTCTTTGCATTGCAAAACTTTTAAAAATAGATGTCCTAAATTTGGCTTAAGAAACAGTCTGTTCCAGAATGTTTATGACTAAGACATGAATAAAATAAAACTAAAACCCATTAATGGAGTATTAGTGCACAGACTTAAATGATTGTGCATTGTTCTAAAACTTCAAAGGTCAAGAATCTGGGCTGTGTAGAAGTGGGTCAAGGAGAGCCATCCAGTTGGAGGATGTCTGAAGTGGGGAATATTACAGGTGGGTTAGCATGCCCCTCAGGAATTGTTGGTATTTTGAATTTTATAATTGTTTGAATACAAAAGAAAAAAGAAGCAAGCGTATCAGAAGGGACTGTGGCACCACGTCCTTAAGAAGTGAGCTGCTGAGTCCTAGCCATCTGGGCATCAGGCATAGGGTTGCCCGGCAGGACCTTGGTCCTTGGTTCCCACCCAAATCCTCCTAAGCCCAGAAACATGGGTAAAGCTGAGGTAAAGCTGTGTGTGTCCTAGGTTACGTTTGCATTTCCCAAAGGTTCCATATGAGTTGATTTTATTCTGCCTCAGAGAAAGAATTTTGTAAAACATTATTTGATAACAGTGGAAAATCTGGCAGAAGGTGCCCATATATTTACATGTATTTATTTATATTTTTCTCTGAGATCTATATTTACCCAGAATTCAAGCATGTCTGGCTAGGCGGTGAATTCCTACATTCTTTTTACATGAAGACCAATGGGCTTATTCTAAGGAAGCAAGGAGGGGCCCAGAAGGTTGGCTGTAGGACAAGGAGCAGATTCTGGGCAGGAGATATTCCAAATACAGTGGTGTCCAACTTTTAGATCATCTCCCGAATCAACTGTTTTGAATTTAACGGGGCTGAATCCCAGGAAGAATGAGGTTGCCTCTGTAAAGGTTGAGGCACTGACAGCGTTAGATCCAGCCCTCTGAAGGTGATGGGGCCAAGAGAGTCCTCAACACAGGCTTGACAGAGGCAACCGAGGTGCCGCCATCCACGGTCAGGAACAGCAGAACCCTGAGCAGCTATTTGTAGCATCTCTGGTAGGTGTCTGTGGGTGAGACATTAAGTTTGCCAATGGTAAGCAACCAAAAATAACTTCCCAAGAAGCCACAAAAGAGAAGAGAGGCAGAATAGCAACTCTAAAATTATTAAAAAGGGCACTGGAGAGGTGGCTCGGCGGAACCGTGCTTGCCAGGCATGTGCGAGGACCTGGGATTGGAGGAGAAACAAAAACCAGATGAAAAAATAAAATTCTTTCTCTCTTGTCTTAAAAACAAAGTATTAAAATGCTACAGCTTTGTGATTGTATTAATGAACTTTTGCTTTGCTCTTGCTGCCCTGGCTGGTAGGTTATGAGAAACAAAGGAAAAAGAGAAATGTCTTTGTTTGTGGGAGCATGAGCTATAAATCCGAAATTGAACCATCAGGACTTACAGAACACCCAGGCAGGAGAGTTTATAGCAAGAAGCACTCTTCAGCTGGCAGCCTTTACTGCTCAAACCTATCAATTAGGAATCAAATTGCCAGCCACCTCAGCCAGACCTCTGCAGCTGCCAGTAAGCCACACAGGCCCCAAGCACGTGTCCCCCATTGCTCACTATACTTTCCTTTGAACTTTTTCTAAGAGAATTTTCACTCTCACTTCTTTACTACTAGATAGCAGTACAGTATTCAAGGTGCAAAGTTCAGATTTTCTTTCTTGACCTTTTTCTGGATTGCCACAATGTTTTCTCTAAAACAATGAGTTAGTGCTATTGAAACAAACTTTGAGGGCTAGAGCAGTGGCTCAGTGGTCATTGTGCTTGCCTGGCATGCATGAGGACATGAGTTCAAACCCCAGCACCCCGTACACTACGAAATCTCAGAGCAATGAAAGCTACCTGAAAAACTGAATAAAATTGACTCTCTCTCTCTCACTGTCCCTCTCTCTCTAAAAAAAAAGAACGAACTTTGAAAATCAAGTATAGATGTATTTGTGATGCTTGAGAACGTGAGGCCAAATAATTCCACGGTAGGAAGAATAGCACTGAGGAGACCATTTGAGATCTGCTGTGAGAAGTGGTGGGTTTCGGATCCTACGTGTGTTACCTCCTGGTTTGCACAGCCTCAGACAAGCAAGCCATTTACCATAAGTTGCAAATGAAACAGAAATAATAACAATTTATTTCTCATAAATAAAGGGATTGAATGGGATAAAGAGGCTGTACTGAAGATGTTTTTAATTTCCTTTCCCCCTGAGAGAATTGATCTATCACCACCCCCAGCTTGTAAGGGGCAGCCCTACAGACCACATGACCCTTTTACCTGGCCACAGCTGGTTAAGCCCCAGGTAGACACCTGAGCCTTGCTTGACCCTCGGATTCTTTTTCCTGAAATTTGAAATTTGGAGACTGAGACATTTAGCCTTAGAGGACTGAGCTGAAAGTTAGCGGGAACTTGGAGTCTGTGTTAGTCAGCTTTTCGTTGCTGTTTGACCAAAATGCTTGACACAAGCGACTTAAAGGATGCAGGGTTTATTTTGAATCATCTTGGTTGCAGGGATTTCAGTCCGTGTCGGCTGGCTCCATTGCTCTCAGCCTAAGACAGGGTAGAAGAGCATGGCAGAGCAGAGTTGCTCAACTCCTGGCAGCCAGGAAGTTGGGGTGTGGCAGGGACAGCAGAGAGTCCCCAAGGGCATGTTCCCATGACCTGCTTCCTCCGACCATACCTCGCCTGTCTATAGTTTCCACCACCTCCTAAGAGTCCAGTTAGCTGTCAATGGATTAATTCACTGATGAGCCCGGAGCCCTCATGACTCAATCACTTCCCCAACCCCCACCTCTGAACACTGCTGCACTGTGGAATTCACCTTCAACACAAGAGTGTTTGGGGATAACTCATATTCAAACCATAATATGGTCCAAGGGTACATTTAGGGGTAGCCATGAAGCACGCTAGCAAATGAGTGAGCAGATAAGCTAGTTTGAAGAAAGAAGAATAAAGCAGCCTTATAGAGAGAATTAGGCAAGATGCCATGTGGTCCCCAAAAGAGAAAAAAGTGGTAGGATTGTCTGTAGTGACTGTCTACTTCCCATGAAGCGGGGCTGTGTTTCCTGTATTGGGTGCATAATCTTCTGTATCCTTATACAATAAATCTGATGTTCTTTAGTAACTTTTTATAAATTTTTTATTTCTTGCTAAAAAAAGAAAGGAAGAGAGAAATAATTGTAAAACTGTAAAATGGAAAGTACCATGCAAACACAGATGAGTTTTGTCTGACTTTCACTTAGAACTTAGTCACCAAAAGGAGAAACAGGTAAACAGGCAAGAACAGCTCCTTCCAAAACCTGAACAGTGACAAAAAGAGCTCTCATAAATAAGGAACCAGGAATCAGTCAGTTGGGCATTCTGTATAGAAAATGTTTAGGTCTAATAAGGACTGACTCATCAGAATTATGTGGCTATGTGGAAAATTCCAATTCATTCTACCAAAACGCAAAATCAAAGCAGGAAGGCATGCTGGGAGGAGGTTTAAGATATTCTCCCAACCCTTCCCATCATGATCTCTCGAAACTTAAGAGTGAGAAGTAACCTTTCTTTAGAGATGATAACTTTTCAAAAATTTTAAAGTGGGCTGAGTGTCCACAAGACTTTTGGCCTTTACTCATGAAACAAATTCTATCAAGCCCCTACCAGATAGAGAAAAGGCAGTACCTGTGGATGAGTTAGTCACCCTGCTGAGGCCCAGCCTCCCCAGACTCACTGCCAGCTCACTGAGTCACCCAGGACCCCACCCAACATGTTTTGCTCTTCCCACAGTTTCCTTGACTCTCCTGGGACAGATGGATGGCTTTTGAAGCTGCGGGAAAGAAGGGGTGTCTTTCAGAAACAAGAAACAAGCAAACCTAGCAGAGGAGCTGGCTAAGGGCGGTGGGGGTGGGGTGGGAATTACTCACTTTGCAATTTCTGGTGCACTTAAAATCAGATTCGTGGGGGCTGGAGTGGTGGCTCAGTGGTTACAGCGCTTGCCTGGCATGTGCGAGTATGCAAGTTCAACCCCAGCATCAAGTTTCGGAGCAATGAAAGCCACATGAAAAACTAAAAATAAAAATTGTTTCTTTCTCTCTCTCTCACACACACACACACACAGACACACACACATACACACACACACACACACACACACACACACAAAGTGGCTTAGTAAGGAACTTCTGCCTTTTGGACCCAGATAGCCTTCCCTTTCCCACCCTCGTCCCCTTTCTCATTCACTCCCTCCAGGCACTTTCAGGTCACAGTGTCAACACCTTGATTACCTGGCTTTTTGTATCATGTGACAGCTCCCTCTGTGGCTGGCTGGCTACTCTGAAATGGGCAAAAAGTTCAGGACTGACTCTTGTTCTCTTGTTCTCTAGCATCTTACACACCTTGCTAGTCTGGCACTAGCAAGTCCCAAGGAATGCGTGTGAAAATGAACCAAGTGCTGCAGAGCTGGGTGCCTATGCGAAGGGTCATCTGCACTGGAGTGTGTGTTTGTGGTTGTTTTGCTGTGTTTCTTGTCTTACCTCTAGGAGGTGACTAAGAGCCTTTTTTTCCCCACATAATCTTGAGTAGCTTCTCTACTGTAGATAAATCCAGATACTGCTCCTGACAGCCAAGAGTATCCACACTTAACAGAAAGTGCTTCTCATCAATGACGAGCCTGAGATCTTACAATTTGCATCAGTAGAAATACTAGAGCAGCCTAATTACTGACATAATACACTCAATGTTTGGATACAAAAGGAAACATTCATTAAATGCATTCTGATTAATCTGCAATTAATTTAGATGCTTATGAGGTTGCACTGTACAGAATTAAATGCAGCAGTACAAATATAAACGATGAATAATAAGCTGTAGCTTATTATAATCCATCTTTATTATCAGGGTTCTGGAATCCTCTAACAGACAATAGGCCATTTGATTTTCTGTAATTTCTATTGGAAGTCATTTAGAGGTTTTTATTTACTTATTTATTTATTTTAAAGAGAGAGGAACACTGACACACACAGAGAGAATCAGTTTTATTTAATTGTTCATTTGGCTTTCGTTGCTCTGCCAGCTCGTTGTGCACATGCTACTGGGGTTTGAACCTGCGGACTCACACATGCAAGGCAAGTGCTGTAACCACTGAGCAACTGCTACAGCTCCGGTTTTTCAATTTTTTTAAGAGAGAAGGAGAGAATGAGAGAAAGAATCCATTTTATTTATTTTTCCATCTGGCCTTTATTTGTCTGACACTTAGTTATAAATGTGGTGCTGGGGTTTGAACCGGGGTCTTCATGCATGCCAGGCGAATGCTCCAACCACTGAGTCACTGCTTTAGCCCCCATTTAGAAGTTTTTAAAATATGCTTGGAGAAAAGAATAATAACCTCTTATTCCAAAAATAGTAACATAATCATAATCCTATTATTCCAAGTAATAGCAATAAAAAAAATAATTACAGAGAGTGAGAAGAACTCAAATTTGTTTTAATGTTTCTTCTTGCCTTCCTCCCTAGTGTAAGAGGACAATGGTTCTATTTATGTTCTTCTCACTTGCTGCATGTCAACTGATCATCTGTTATGTACCAGGCAACATGTTTTCTAGGCGAAAGATATAAGTAACTTACCCTAAGCGTGATGGCCTGAAACACAAAACAAGAAAATTCTCAATGTCTTATTTATTTATTCAAAATAATATCTTCCCAAAGACCAAACATATGGATTCCTATGATCACACAATATCTTCCCATGCTCATACAGTATACAACCACTTTATAAAGAAGCTTCACATAAATATCTCATTTAGTGTACACCAAAACCCTTGGTTGGGCAAGAGTATTATGAATCCAATTTTGCAATTGGGGAAGTAAAATCCAGAGAAGTTAGGTAATTATTCAGAGTGACACCAGTGACAAGTTATTGCAGCAGGACTAGGCACCAAATCTCCTGGTTCTGCCTTTAGTTCTCGCCCCGGTTAATCTGCATGGTAAACTGTAGGTCGGACTGCTATAACTTAAAAACGGCTTGAGAACTCAGCTCTGGTGAAGACAAGTTTTCAAGAGTCTTCCTAAGAAAATCATGGCCTGTGAGTCTTCTGACAAGGGACTAATATCCAGAATTTACAAAATCCTCCAAAAATCTCAACCTCAGAAACATAAACAACCCAATCAATAAATGGCCAAAGAGCTACACAGAAACTTCTCAACAGAGGACATTGAGCAAGCCAATGAATACATGAGAAAGAAAGTGCTCTAAATCACTAGTAATCAGAGAAATGCAAATCAAAACCACATTAAGATTTCACCTCACTCCAGTCAGATTGGCAAAAATGAAGAATGTAAACAATAATAGGTGCTGGAGGGGTTGCAGAGAGATGGGAACACTAGCACACTGTTGGTGGAACTGCAGACTGGTACAGCAGTGTGGAGAATCCTCAAAAAATTAGGGATGAACCCACCATATGATCCAGCTATCCCTCTCCTGGGTATTTTTCCA
>PVKS010006964.1:0-75422 GCA_004027875.1 Aplodontia rufa | reverse complement strand
TGGGGGGTTAAAGTGGCTCTGTTGATCTGGAGTTGAGGGGGTTAAAGTGGTTCTGTTCATCTGGGTTTCCAGGACACACAATGAACCTTAGCTATATCCAACTGAGATACCGTGAAATATATATTTGGTCTTTTCTCTTTTCCTGGCATACAACTCCTAAAATCCTTGGAATCTCCCAAGTAATGTGTCTCTGGCATGCTAATGAAGTGGCTGGCACCTGCTGCCCCTGGGTAAGTCACCAAGGCTGGAGAGGGTTGGGACTTCTCAGCACCACCCTGCAATCTGCAGGTAGGGAGAGGAGCTGAAGATTGTTGATCACCAATGGCCAATGATGTCATCACTCATGCTAATGTAATGCACCTCCGCAAAACCCAAGAGCTCAGGGTTCACAAGCTGCAGACTGCTGAACACGTGGAGGTTCCTTAAAGGTGCCTAAGGGGTTGGAAGCTCTGTGCCCTTTCCCAGATCCTGCCTTGTGCAGCTCTCCAACTGCACCCTTTGTAATATTCCTTAAAATTTACCAGTAAATGTAAATGCACCCCTGAGGTCTGTGAATCTTTCAAGTGAATTAATAGAACCCAATGGACGTCCTGCGGTAGGAACCCTGGCTTACATGGTGGGTCAGAAGCACAGGTTAAACTACCTGGGCTCGTGATTGACCTTTGACGGCGGGGGCAGGGTTGGTCCTAAACTTGCAGGATTGATGCATCCAGGTAGGCTGACTAGGATTGGTGTCCAGGGCTGCAGAGTTGATTGCTTGCTGGAAGGGAGGATCCCCACACCTTTTGGGGCCCCAGAAGTCTGCACTGTAAGAGCTGAGGAAAAGCGGCTTGCATTCCCCACTCGTGTGTGCGCACGGAGTTGTCCGATGGGTGCATGCTAAGAGTGCACAGGGGGAAACAGCCTCAGGCGGCCCCTTCCCTGCCTCTGGCCCCTTCCCACACAGCCTGTCACTTCTTGTCACTGGACGGAGGAGTGGCTCCGGCTTCTCTCTGCAGCACCACCAGCCTTAGTGATTGGTCAGAATGTCCCTGCACCCCAGCTCTGCAGAGAGGGACAGCCCTTCCTGGGCTCCTCTTCTCCATGAAGCAGCCACAGGACCCGGGGCATTTCCTGTGGTTTACCGTGGAAGGCTCCATGGCAGGGAAACAGGCAGGAGAGTGAATTTTTGGAAGTCGTGGAAACACTGTCCCTCCTGTTCCAGGCAGTCTATGGCCTGGTCCTTCTCCCAGGCCTTCCTGCTCCTCCTCCACCACCTAGATCTTCCCTTCTAACATGGACAAACACAAACCCACCCGGGTACAGGAGCGTCTGTCTGACTTCTTTTTGCATTTTGGAAAGTTTGTAAAATAAATTTGCATTATTTTTACCATCCAGAAAAATGTAAAAGAAGAAAATGAAAAATACCAGTTTTCCTATTTCACCACTTAGAGATAACTTTATTTTTTATCGAAACACAGTAACTGCACTCTTCTATGGGGGCACACTGTGATCTTTCAATACACATTTCATGTTACAATGTGTGATGATCACGTCAGGGTAGCTGGCGTACCTGTCATCTCAGGCATTTATCATTTCTCTGTAATTGGGATTCAAAATCCTCTCTACCTATTTTGAAATATTCAGTTATTCATTGTCAACCCAAAGATAACTTCTGTTAATATGTTGACATGTCTTGGAAATTATAATCTATGTGGTTTTATACCTGACTTTTAAACTTAATATCATACTGTCAATATCTTAATTCTATTAAAATTTCTTCAAAAATATGATGCTGCTGACCATATAATATATTTTATCTTTGCTTATTATTTTTATTTTCTGCTAGTAGGGACAGAACCCAGAGGTGCTCAACCACTGAGCCACATCACCAGCCTTTTTTTTTTTTTTTAAGTTTCTAACGTTGAGACAGGGTCTTGCTAACTTGAGGATGGCTTTGGACTTGTGATCCTCCTGCCTCAGCCTCCTGAGCTGCTGGGATCATAGGTATGTGCCACCAAGCCCGGTTTGTTGTTTGTTGTTGTTATTATTATTTATTATGGTGCTAGGGATCAAACCCTAGCTTCATAAATGCTAGGCAAACACTACCACTGAGTCACATCCCCAACCCTTTTATTTTAAAAACAATTTCCCAACTAGTAAACATCCAGCTGTCAATAGCCCTCCAATCACAGCAGAGGGAATGCCCTTTTATATCTGGCTTTCGTGCATCTCTGATCACTTCTTCGGGGTAGATGATTTCAAGAACAATTACTCATGGGGATTTTAAGATTCTGAGTCAGAAAATCATAGTGATAATGACCATGGACTTTGGGCTCAGAGATTTGGGTTGGGATCACATCTCCAAGGTCCTAATTATCTGGCCTCAGGCAAATTATTGATTTTTTTTTAATAATCTATGTATTTAAGAGACAGAGAGAGAGAGAGAGAGGAAGAGAGAATCTATTTTCTCGTCTGATTTTTGTTTTTCTGACACTTAGTTGTATATGTGGTGCTGGGGTTTAAACCTGGGTCCTCGCACATGCCAGGCAAATGTTCCAACCACTGAGCAACCACTCCAGCACCAAGTTATTGGCCTGCAAATCTCAGTTTCCCTGTCTAAAATGGAGATGATAGTAGTACTTCCCATCAGTATTGAGAAAATTGATAGATCTCATTCTTTTTCTTTTTTTTTTTTTTTAAGAGAGAGGGACAGTGAGACAGAGAAAGAAAGAAACAACTTTATTTAGTTTTTCACATGGCTTTAGTTGCTCCAACACTCAGCTGTGTACATGGTGCTGGGGTTTGAACCCGGGTCCTTGTGCTTGTCAGGCAAGCGCTGAAAGCGCTGAGCCACCGCTCCAGCCCCTGATAGATCTCATTCTTAAAACACTTCAAACCAAGTCCCTAAACCAGACCGTTTGCTTAATGCATGCCAGTACCCAGTCTGACCATTTAAAAAAAAGATTGTTTCCAGAACGAGCTCAAGAAAGAGCTTGTACAATTAAACCTTTTCCATTATTGGGCATTTTCCTAAAGCAATACAAAATTTGCCAACATGGTAAGGGAAAAAATGACATCTCAAAGTTTTAATTGGCATGCCTCATGATTAGCATGGCTGTAATTTTCATGAGCCTGTTATTAGCAATTTTTTTTTGTTTCTTCCTGGGTACGTTGTTCTGTGTTTCTTGCCCATTTTTCTTCCTAGTTGGGAACAGATGTTCTTAGCGACCTGGAAGAATGCACTGATCTCTTTTGCTCTCTTCTCTCTTTCGGACGCTCAGGCCCTGGGGCCACCCTGCTTGGCTCAAGGGCTGGTCCCACAAAGAGGTGAGTGCTGATCTTTTCTCATCCAAGCTCTATTCTCTTTCCTTCTCCTTCATTAACTCAACAGCCTCAATTGCCCTGCTGGGGGCCTGGGGTAAAAGGTGGAGCAGGAGGCTGAGGAAGACTGTACAGGGAGTCTTCTCCCACCAGGCCAGTATCCCTGAGGGACCTCCAAGCAGCAGTCTGCCCAGCGCCAGGCAGGTCTGGAGGCTGCCCGTGCCTGGTGGCGGCCAGTGCTGCTCACTGCTGCACATAGAAAGAAGTATGAACAAACAAGGGAACTGTGCTCCGCATAACACTGCCCACACTAGCCTTCCGCCGGCATTCAAGGGCCTTAGTCAACAGAAATGTCCTTCCTCGAATCTTCGGTCTTATTCTTGGACATGGGAGTAAGCCTAGAATTAAAAGAAAAATCAGGAAAGAGAGGAGAAATAAACTGAGAAAAAATTATGCTGTATGTACTGGGTGTTTTCACTGGTTTATTTCATGTGGCTACCAGAGGAACCCTGTGAGGTCAGTGTCATGCCCATTCACCATGGACACTGAGGACTTGGGGCTCCAGTGACCTGCCCCAGTTCTGCAACCTGCTGTCACACCCTTTCCTGGGGGTCAGGTGTCTTCTGACATCATTTCCTGCGCACCCCACTCTCCTATCAACACCACACTAACTAACCCTAGAGATGCTCGTGCACAGAGGGGAGGAAGGATCCAGCCGGTGGGAGGAGTTCCATGGAGAAGCCTGGTTCATCCTGGAAGTGGGGCAGAGTTTGCAAAACCTTCCGTGAATATTCTGGTGTGTTCTTGCGGTCGCAGTGGGAGCAGACGCCTTCTTTCCAAACTCACCCCCATTTCTGCTTTTCACCATGTTTTCTGAAACATGTTCTTTATTGACTTTTCCAGTAGTTACCCTCAGCCTCTATTTGAGGCCATAGCATCCAGTCCATGGAAGCAGCTCAGCAGAGATTAATTGTGCTGATATTTGTGTGACAATGTTACAGTTAATAATTTTACAAGATAGAGCCATACCACATCTTATTTCCAGTGCTGTTCAGCTTTCCCAAACCACACCAACATTCAGTGTGTGTAGATCAAGTACTCTGCATGCACACACATATGAGCACACCCACACATGCACAGAACAGACATGAAATGGCAGGAGCTTTAGGGGAACACCCAGCTTTCAAAGATATTCTTAGGGAAGGCCCTGTGGTTGCAGCCAGAACAGAAGGCTCTGCTTTTAGAACTCAGCAGGCAGAAGGTGTGGGCCCACAGGCCAGCCCTGGAATTTGGGATTCGGTTAGGGTGGGCTCCCTCTTCTCACCCTGCACATCCCCTTGCAGAGTTCAGGGGAGGAAGAGAGGTGATCTTTCTGGAAGGAGCAGCTGGGGGTACCCACTGGCCAGGAATTAGGGTTTTGCTGTGTGGAGCTACTTTGGTGATCCCTAGATCTCCCCTAGGGCCTGTTATTTCTGCAGATCCTGATCCCTTGTCCAGCAGACATGAAGTTTCTTGAAGACGGAAAGATCTCACGTCAGTCTGGCAACCATCTGTTCTCAGGGTCTCTGAGGAGCTGCTTTATCTTTGGGCTTGGTGGTATAGCAAGAAAATATACATTATTTTAAAAACTAGTTCAAAAAGTGGCTTCTGATACTTGCAGCTAAAACATCTTCACATTTTTTAGCTGAATTTTTGAGTTTGAATTGATCGTTACTTTAGGTTCCTTTAGCAAGTCGGCCTGATTAGGTCAGGCCCACTGGGGTAACATTAATTTTCATTAATTCAGAGCCCATTGATGAGGGACCACGCTCCAGGGCAGAGGGTTCTACCAGCATCCGCTGGGGGCAGGAATCTGGGGCCATCTTCAAATTCTGCCTCCCAGAGTCAACTATCACTCCCCAGACGTTGCTCACATTCTTGTCTGCTGTTGTCACCGTCCCTTTCTGCCTTTTAGCTTTCATTTTAGTGGGGTGTGAGTGTGATCAACTTGCTATGTTTAACTCAAAAGGGCTTAGGCAGTGAATTCTGGAAGGTGTGGATTTATTCTTAATCGGTGAATATTGTTGTACGCCACAAACGTGTCTGAGAACAGATCACTGAACAGCCTGCTGGGTACTTATGTGTGTGTATATATATATATATATATATATATATATATATATAAAACCTACTTAAGAAAAAAGCCACCACTTGATGGCACCAAAAAATAAGGAACCCAAAGGGGCAGCTGGGTGCCTGCTGGTGGAGCCCCCAACTCCATTTCCCAAGGAGGGGCAGGGATGCTGTTCTTTGAAATGCGTTTGATGTATGTTTGTTCTCCGAAGTGCTGGTTACTGAGGCACTGTAGCCCCAGGCTAAGGCTCTGAGAAGCAGGGCCGGGCCTGGCACCGGAGCCGAAGAGTGGGAAAGTTAGCTGCAGACCTGTCCTGGGAACTTCCGAGGCCTGGCTGGAGGGCTGAAGCGTGGGATGAGTGTGAAGTGTTGAGGCTGAGGCAGGGGAAGAAGGCGGAAGCGAAAACCAGCCGGGCTTCCTTCCAGGCTCCACGGCTCCACCTCTGAGGACACATCTGCAGGGTTTCCCTCACCAGCCAGTTCTCCAGTTATCTGTCCTATGACCTGATCCCGTTCTGATCCCACAGATGGAGGCTCTGTCCCACAAGACGGCCCCAGGACTGGGCTTCCCTTGCAACTTCTGCAGTCAACTGTGGTCCCCAAGAGCCCCTCCTCAGGTTCGAAAAGTTGCTAGAATGGCTCCCAGAACTTAGGGGAACACTTGCCTTACCTTTACCCTTTTAACCTAAAGGCAGGAGCAGCCAGATGGAAGAGAGGCTCAGGGTGCCAGGTGCGGGAGGGGCCTGGAGCTCCTAGTACGGCACACTTGCCCCAGCCCAGACACTCCAAGCCCCAGCCTTTTGGGTTCTTATGGAGGTCCCATAAGCAGGGGTGAGGGCCACTGGAGATGGACTGGACCTCCAGGCAGTTTCCTTCTCTTTAGGAACTTTCCAAAATTCTCCTCACTAGCATAAACTCAGGTGTGACTGAAGGGACCATGTTATGTTCAGATGTGAAGGGTTTCTGAAGAGCTCCTGTTAATGCGGTGCCTCCGGACAGAGGTGAAGGATTAGATTCTGAGCGCTGAGGCCTCATCCCTCCATCCTAGTTTGAAAGGGCTTCCTGCGTGGTAACTGCAGGCAGGTGGGTGTGGGGGCCTGCCCTGGAAGGTGGTTCTTCCCGCAGCCCCTTCCTCATGCTCTCTTCTCTCCGCTTCCTGACCGTCCCCTCCCAGCCAAATCCCCAGAGTAAGCTGGACAGCTTTCCTTTGCTGGGCTCTTCCACCACCCACCCCAGCCCCAGAGCAATGGAGTCGGCCATCTGTATACTGAGACCTGGGAAACCTTGAGCCCCAAATAAGCTTTCCTTCCTCTAAGTTGTTCTTGTCTGGTGTTTTGGTCACAGTGATGGAAATGCTGACGGAAACAGGCTGGTTATAAATAATGAGATGCTCCTTTCACCTTTATAGCTCCAGACCTTATAAGGATCAAAACCCAAATGGAATAACAAGGCTTTCGTAAGTTCTTGTCTCTTCTACAATTACCAGGGTTTATAGGAGCTCTGGACACAGGTCTAGGATGAAGACCAGAATATGATTTCTTACTTTCCAACAATGCAATAAGTGCCTAAGAGACCTTTAAAGTTCCTGGAGAGAAAGGAGGCAGGCAGGACATGGGACACTGGAAGGTTCCTCCCCATGCTCAGACCCCAGTACCGGCCCAGAGGATTCCAGAACCTGGAGCAGGAGCCCTGCCCTGTTTTCTACCTAGAATGGTAGGCGGGACCCAGAGTAGCCCAGCTATTACTGTGGGGTGGCTGCAGGTGTGGACAGTTGCCATGTAAGGGGCTGGGGTCCTGGCATGACTTCCCAGGGGACTTTTGAGCCTACAACATTTGCAGAGAAGGTACAAAGTCACCTGTCACATAGAATTGCCATTTGATCTACCAATTAAAGCAGGGACTGGACAGATACGGCTGCACCAATGTGCACACAGCCAAGCGGAGAGACACTCGGTGTCCATCGATGGACAGGGATGCCCACAGTGGGGTCTATGTGGAGAGGAAGGAAATTCTGATGGAAATGGATGCTATGGCATGAGAGGCCCTCGAAAGCACACTGAGTGAAGTAAGCCAGATATGAAAGAACAAGTGGTGGGTGACCGCACTCGTGTGGGTGCCTAGGATAGGCAAATCCATGGGGACAAAAAGGAGAAGAGCTCTGGAGAGCGGGTGGGGCAGAGTTGGGGAGTTAGTGTTTAGTGGGTATAAAGTTTCTGCCTGAGACGATGAAAATGTTCTGGGAATGGTGGTGGTAGCTGTGCAACATTGTGATCGTCCCTAGTGCCACTGAGTTGTTCACTTAAAAATGGTTAAATGTCGATTTTTGTTGAATGTTTATTTTACCCCAATAAAAGTTTTTTAAAACAAGCTACTGTACTATTAAAAGAAATGTGGCCTATTCTTTATCTTGGCAGATACACTTTTGCAACATTTGGAAGTCCAGTCTCAAGTTTAGAGTTCGTAAACCCCCGGGAGCCTGCAAGTCTCTTCCTGAACTGTAGGAGGCCTCACCTGCGCAGGTAGGGGTACTGCCTGGGAACAGAAGCACAGGTGGTGCACAAAGCTCCAGCCTGGCCACCTCATCCCAGGGGTGTTAGGCCCAGGGATGAGGCTGTGCCTCTGCTGGCCTGGGAGGCAGGCTCCATGCTCCGAATATGCCCTCCTCCAGGAAGGCCACCTGCTGCAGCCAGGCCCATAGCCTGGGTCCCATGCACTGTGATCCTGGGGTGGGATAGTGTGGAGAAGGAACATGCCTGTGAATGAGGCTAGGACCTTGCGCCTAACAAGATTTCCTGGCCCTCCAGGGGGACCTCACAAACTGAGTTTAATGTGGAGCCATAGCATTCAAGTCTGAGGTCATTCTCTCAGGCGATCCTTGGCTGGGGACAACACAGAGGCTGGGGTGGGGGTGGTGACCACATCTGTGACTGCAGGGTCCACTGTGGCTGGTGCTGAGCCCTGAAGGCCTTGTCTCATTCTTGCTGTCCCATCTGCAGATTGCTGAGAGTCTTCCCAGGAAGGGCTCTAGAACCCTGGGGTCCAAGGAGGTCAGGACTTTGCCTGAGGATCCAAACACAGAACCGCTGCCTACTTCCCAGCAGCAAAGTCCAGGGCACCAGGGGTTCTGTGCCACTTCAGCTAAGGGAGGACATGGAGAAAGACATTGGCCCTGCCCAGAGGGAGTTCTAAACAGGAAGAACAGATTTTTGTGTTTGCAAGGGCCCTACAATTTATTGTGGAACTAGAGGGCAATGAGGTCTGGTCCCGATTACCTCAGAGATGCATTCCAGAGAGCTGGCAGACCACTGGTCTTCACTCTGAGAAATGGCCACTGGTTCTGCACCAGGTCACTCTGGACTTCTGGGAGGATAAATTTTTTATTCAAGATGATAGATTATAGTGATTCTTCTTTTTTTTTAAATTCAAGTCCAATGACAGAAGTGTCAGCTCTCTTTATTTATTTATTGACATTGGGAAGCAACATTCCCAGCCTTCTCTTTTTTTTTTTGTTTTTTTGTACTTTCTGAGACAGGGTCTTGCTAAGCTACTGAGGTTGGCCTTGAACTTGCCATCCTCCTGCCTCAGCCTACCAAATTTCTGGGAATACCAGCGTGTGCCACTGTGCCTGACCAGAATGCAGTGATTCTGAAAGCGGTGGGCTACTTCAGGCAGAATCTTCCTCTGCAGTCAGCATTCCAGTGTATGGGCTTCCTGCTAGAACTCTCTCGTGTCAGGGTGCGGAGGGGACACACCTCAGCGGGAAGGCACAGTGCAGAACTGCCCAGCTGTACCAACACGAGACATGCCTCGAATTTTCTACAGGCATGGAGCACCGGACGTCCACAAGCCTCCAAAAAGAGAGCACAGGCCCCTCTGTGCGCTGGGGATTTGCGGGAGCCACCCATTTCCTTCTGGAAGGAGTGGAGATTCGGGAACCCATCCACCGTGCAGAGACTCCAGGAACAGAACACAAGTGCAGGAAGCAGCCACTGCCACATCTCGAAGTGTCTTGGGCTAGAACAGGCCACGATGGCTGCCAGAGAGCGTGTGTGAGCTGTTGGCAAGGAGGGTGGCTGGGAGCCAGGGACAGGAGCAAAGTGGCCAACTGCTGGAGCCCCTGTGTCTTACTCTGCAACGTTGAGGGCCTAAGTCACTGTTGTGGGCTGTTTCATGCTCCCCCTAATTCATATGTTGAAGCCCTAACGCCCGGTTCCTCAGTGTGTGACCCACTGAGACGGGGTCTTAAAGGAGGTGATCGAGGTAAGGGGGTCATAAGGGTGGGCTCTAACCCAGTAAGGCTGGTGTCCTTAGCAGAAGAGATTGGGATACAGGAAAGTGCACAGAGAAAAGATCTCGTGACAATACGGGAAGAAGATGCTCAGCTATAAGCCCAGGAAAGACCACCGCGCCAGCACCTTGACATTGGGCTTCCAACCTCCAGAGCTGTGAGCAAACACATTTTCCCCATCAGCCCCACCATCTGCAGCCCTGTGTTGTGACAGAGGAACCCAGCTAGGCACAAGGTGGGGGAGAATGCAGCTAGACAGACGTCGTAGTCCACAGGAAAATCCCTTGTCTGTTGGCAAGCTTTCCGGTGAGCACCCGTGGAGACAGGGCTGGCCAGACAGATGGTCCTGGCTTTCCTGAGGACTGGGACTGCTTCCTCCCACCCGGGAGGGCCAGCGGTCACCATGTGGGGAGGGACCTCATGTGGGTGGGTCTGAGCCTCAAATGAGTGCCATCAGGAGTGGGGCTAAGGCCCCTCGCATAGATGTGGTGGCTTTTCTGCTGGTGGCTGAGGGAGCAGTGCACAGTGCCCCCACAC
Organism: Aplodontia rufa; assembly: GCA_004027875.1. Classification (NCBI taxonomy): domain Eukaryota; kingdom Metazoa; phylum Chordata; class Mammalia; order Rodentia; family Aplodontiidae; genus Aplodontia; species Aplodontia rufa. The sequence continues at coordinate 65,182 of PVKS010006964.1, read as the reverse complement.
AGCCCAGTGCTGGCTGGCGACTGGGGCAGGAGCCCACCACTCTGGGGAAATAGCATGGGGACAGTCTCAGCTCCTTTCCGGTCGGTGACCACCTGGAAGAAAGAAAGTCTGTGTGAGACCACATGAGATTATTCCACATTCTCACCGCGGGACCCCAAGGCTCCTTTCCAGCCCCAGCCTGCCTCCCTCAACATGGTCACCTGCTGCAGGCACAGGATAAGGCGGAAAAGGAGGCTGCAATCTGAGCAGGATGGAAAGATCGGGAACATTCTGCAGTCTTTTCCAGGGACTGCATAAATCCTGACAGCTGGGAAGAAGGAGAAAGCCACTGGGTCTGGATTGGGCAGGTAGGGCCTTCCATCTGGGGGGATTAGGATCTGCCTGGAGCTGACCTCTTGTTCCCTGATGTCCCTGAGGTCATTTTATCATCCACAGTGAATGAGCTCCTCCCCATGCCTTGGTTGTACCCACAGCTCTGGCAGCCCATGGAGGAGTGGACAGGACAGCTGACTCCTCACCATCCTCCAGAACAGGGAGGAAGTTTGGGCATCTTTGGACTAATAAGGTCGTGCAGGGAACACCTTGATCCCAGCTGGAGGGAAAAAGTTTATAGGGCCACTCCCTGGGTACTGTTTATATGCCAATCATGTGTTCATGATCTAGCAAAGACATCCGCTGAAAACACCCAGCGACAAATCACCTGTGCCTGCAACCGCTCACTCGTGGTTTTTCCTGGACATTTTGCTTGTTTTAACCTTTTAAAAATCATTTTATGGCTTTATAGTTTATATGCAAAGAAATTACATGTTTTACGCGTACAGGCTGATGACTGTTGACACCTGTACACGCTCTGTACCCTCCACACACTGAGGACGTGGAAGGACAGGGGAGGGGAGACTGGGTCCTCCCTTCCAACCTGGTCCCTTCTCCCCCAGGTACCATCCCTCTGCACACATGAGATTTTTCAATGATGTGGGAACACTTTTGGTTTCTCTGAACACACACCATCAGAGGACTGGGCTGGGGTCCAGAAGGGTCCTGTGTGGTCAGGGAGTTGGCCAGGGCACACAGAAAGCCCACACCACCTGTGTGGGGTCTCTAGAGTTCTCTCAGCAGTGCTGGAATAATGTTCCCCAGTGCCTGGCAGGGCAAAAGCAGGTGTTACAGGTTGAATTTGTGTCCCCCAGAAAGACATGTTGAAACCCCAATCCACAGTACGTTGGAATATGGGCATATCTGGAGATCGTCATTGCAGGTGCCATTAATCAAGAGGTCATACTGGAGCGCAGGGAATTTATGTTGGGTTAATCCGACAGGACTGCCTTATAGAAGTTGGCCCTGTGAGGCCCATGCCATGTGGCCTCAAAGGCAGAGACTGGGGTGCTGTAGCTGTAATCTAGGGACATCAGACTGGACGGCCACCACCAGAGGAAGGATTCAACCTGGTCTGGGGAGGCCTGGCTCTGCTCACACCTGGTGTTTGGACTTTGAGCTTCCGAAACTGTAAGAAAATACAATTGTGCTGTTTTCAGCCCCCCAGCTTGTGTTTGGGCGGCCCTAGCAAACTGAACCTTCTCACTGTACATGCCACTCTAGGGTGGCTCCATTCCATTTCCACCTCGTCCCTCCAGTCAGGGCTATTTCATTCAGCTGTCCTTTTTATAGTTGTATTTTAAAAACAGGAAGTGAATTATTGATAGTTTCAATGGAATTTCAAATTTCACACTCTCGGAGCCACTGAGCCACACCCCCAGCACTCAGCACTTTTTATATTTTATTTTGAGACAGGGTCTCACCAAGTTGCTTAGGGCCTTGCTAAGTTGAGGAGGCTTGCTTTGAATTTGTGACCCTCTTGCCTCAGCCTCCCGAGCTGCTGAGATCACAGGTGTGCTCGCAACAGCCATGTGGGGTGGGTGTCTTTGTACCTATCTTTCAGATGGAGACACCTAGGCTTTGGCAACTGCAGTTACCTGCCCGAGGTGGATAGTGGTGGAGTGGAGTGGAAACCCTGGACAGGTTCAACACACAAAGCCACACACGTCTCTCTGCTCCCCTCCCCACTTCCACCAACGCTTGCTGAGCCCCGCCCCGTCCACAGCAGCTCAGCTATTAAGTCTGGCTGCAGGAGGATGCCCTAAATGTGTGGCTGGGTTGTCTCTGGGCACAGGTTTGGCTATAAAGAACATAAACAGGTTCATTTGCAGAGTGTGAGGATGGAAACTCACCTGGAAACAGAGGAGGTCAGTTCCTACCGGCTGCAGCCTCCCCTTTGTGCTAATGAAAGAGAAAAACTTAGCTCGGTCTCTAGCCAGGTGGCTCCCTGGAGGGCCCGCCTCCAACAGGGAAGCCTTACCTTCTCAGCCCTGTAGATGCCCTATACGAAGAATCAATGGGGCTCCTTTCCCAAGTGATTTACAGTCATCTGGGAAAAATTAGACTAACATGATAAAACAATTACAAAACAATCATATTGGAAATTATTGGAAATTATAAACATAATTGATTTAGTCAACTTATGCATTGGTTCAACCAATACTAAACAAGCAAGACAGCTCCTGCTTTAAGGAGCAACTTTTTTGTGTGAGAAAACAGACGCATGAACAAGCAACTCTAATATAATTTAATGTGCACTAAGATGGAATTAGGTAACTCCCTCTGTAAGGATTTAAGAGTCTCCACTATTTAACCTCTTTCTCTCTCTCTCTCTCTTTTTTTGTACCAGGAGGAATTGAATTTAGGGGCACTTAACCACCAAGCCAAAGTCCTAGCTCTTTTTATTTTTTTATTTCAAGACAGGGTCTCACTAAGTTGCTGAGGCTGTCTTTGAACTTGCAATCCTCCTGCCTCAGCCCCTTGAGCTGCTGGGATTGCAGGTGTGCACCACCATGCCTGGTTTAAGTTAGCTTCTGGCAGTGTTCTCAAGTTACTGTCATTTGGAGGTGACTTTTCCCCCCAGTATCCTTAAGGATATTTTGGGTGAAAAAGCATTGTTTGCCAAAATCCACAGTTATTTGCAGAAAAAGGACAATGAATACATATTTAGCGGTGCCCAGTTGACCTCTGACTAAATTAGTAATCGCGAGCACTTTTCCTTTAAGTAGCCATATGGTACATTTGCAAAGGCAGGTCAGATAGGTGCCTTTAAGCTTCTGCGCATGAAAAAGGAAAAAACAAACAAATACCACATCACCTAATTTACAGTGTTCTATCAATACGAACAAATTGGCAGATGCCCCAGGTGCAGAAATCTGGGAGGCAACTTTGCAGGTCCGGTGGGGAGGGTGGTACCAACCTGTGCACGCAGTCTGATCTTTTTGCATTGCTTTTTGTAGAGCCCTGGGATGCTGATGAATATCTCCAAAGGCAAATTTAGAAGTCACAGTTCTGTGAACAGCCCCGATCCTGCTGGCCAAGTACGCAGGCTGAGCTAGGGGTAATATTTAGAACAGCTCACGGAGAGGACAGACTCCATGACCCAAGGCAACGCTCCAAAAGTGTTCCCTCTCGGTAGAGTTTAGCCATGATGTTTAGACAAGGGGGCGCGCATGCTGACAATCTAGGTAGGAACATAGAGGGCCAAGCGGGTGCTGATTCGGAGGACAAGGAAACTTCTGTTTAAGATGACAGAACGTGCCCAATACTTGGATCTCTGTGGATGGCCACTGCGTCAGGGCCCTGGAAAAGCCCTGGAAGTTCTGCTGCTTGCTTATCAGAAAATTTTATTAATTACTGTTTGCATCAGCATCATAGAGGAGTGCCTGTCTCATGGCACCCTTTCCAGCACTGGGAAATTAATTTTTAAATGTTTGCTACCCATGTAGGTGACAATGGCAAACATATTTTTAAAATTTGGATTTTTTTGACTTATGAGATAAGATATTTTCTGTATCTTTGCCCATTTTTCTATTGGGAGTCAGCATTTTTTTTATTAGAATTGGCATGAGTTCACCATACACTGAGCATGTGAATCTGTTTTAGTTTGGTCCTTGAGAGCCTCCCCAGTGGATATATAAGTGGTAGAGAAATCCAGGGCCAGTTTCGGGAGGTGTGTTGGAGTTTAGCCTGGTTAAAGGATTATGAGGCTTCAGGCTGACACTAAAATCCTCTACTTGCAATTAACTTTTTAACCTATTCTTATTCCCCTCAAAACGTGCTGCAGATAACATAAGCTACTCAAATAATAATTTGGAGGTGGAGCAGCTGGGAGAGCAGGGAGTAGCTTGCCAGTGTCGCACGTCATTTAAAATTATTGAAGAAACAAATCCAGAGTTTTATTTCTTCTCGGAGTTTGCATTCCAATTTGATATCATGAATGTGTGGGCGGCTGCATGGATGTGCGGGTGTGTACATGGCAGTTCAATCACTCAAATCACTTTCCTTAGCCACCGAGGGGAAAAGGTGTGGAATTTCAGTGATGAACCGTAGCTGTAATACAGTTTTGAGCTGAGAAATACTCTCCGTGCAGTAAAATGTACACACAGTGAAATGCACGAAACTTTCTTACTCTCTTGGTCCGTTTTTTTTTTTTTTCTTTAAGAGAGGACAGTGAGAGAGAGAGAAAGAGAGAGAGAGAGACAGAATCAATTTTTATGGAGTTTTTCACATGGCTTTCGTTGCTCCGACACTTAGTTGTGTACGTGGGTGCTGGGGTTTGAACCCGTGTACTCGTGCATGCCCGGCAAGTGTCGTAACCGCTGAGCCACCGCTCCAGCTCTCTTGGTCGGTGCATGCACCCACACAGGCCACTCCCCTACCAAGCCACCAACATTTTCATTTCTAAAAGCACCATAGTGTCCCTGCCAGCCAGCCTGTCACTTCCAGTGGAAAATGAACAGATTTCTATTACCACTGACAAGGTTTGCCTCTTCCGAAATTTTATATAGAAGCATTCACAGGCTCTGTCATCCTTTGCGTCTAGCTTGTCACTCAGAACCGTGTTTGTGATTTCCCCGTGTGCTTACGTGTTAGCCGTAGCGCCCTCCTATTTTTTTTAACCTTTTGGCTATTTTTTTTTTAGTTATTATTTTTATTGGTTCAACATAGTCTTACATGTTGGAGGGAGTCATTGTTACATACTCGTGTATGCATGAATATTGACAAAGTAAACTTAGCCCTATCCTAGCCCAGGAGCTCCCCATTTCCTGATCTCCAGTCTCCTCTGCAATCCCCCATGTTATAGATAGACGTGAGCATATATACGTATACTAATTATTGAAATTTCTGAGTTTGTCTGCCGGCTGAGTATAGTTTGGTTTCTCGTGGGAGTTGAATGTTCCCAGCCATATTGATAACCCCTCTTCTCCCTACCTCCCCTCCCTTCTCCCCCAGCTTCATAGCTATGGTTCCCCAGCTTATGTGAAAATTTAACTTTCGTGGGTTTTTAAATTAAACTTAGCTAACTTTCATCCTATCTTAGGTTTTACTCTAGCTTCTACATCTGAGAGAAAACAGTTAGGCCTGAAATCTCTGTGTCTGGGATATTTCACTCAGCATGATTTTTTCCATTTCCATCCATCTAGCTGCAAAAGCCATGATATCATTCTTTCTAATAGCAGAGTAGAACTCCATTGTGTGTATGTATGGATGGGTAGATGGCTATATGGATGATTGGATGAATGGATGGATGATTGGATAGATGTGGATAGATGCTAGAATAGTTGGGTAGAGGGATGGAGGAAAGAAAAGGAGGAAGATAGAGGGATAGATGGAAGGAAAAGGAGATAAATGGATGGACAGAAAGTTGGATAAGGGGATAAAGGGAAGGAAGGGAGGAAGGGATGGTTTATGTGTGGATATGTAAATAGATGAATGAAGCCACGAATATGTATGTATGTATGTATGTATGTATGTATACATACATATTTCACAGGTTTTAGATCCATTCATCCAGTGAGGGGCATCTGGGTTGATTCCATAGTTTAGTTATTGTAAATTAAGCTGCTATAAGCATTGATGTAGCTGTGTCTTTGTAGTATGCCAATTCTAGCTCTTCTGGGAAAATACCCAGGAGTGAGCTGTGTTGTAAGGCGGTTCTGTCCCTAGTTTTTTTTTTTTTCCTAGAGTGGCTGTATAAGTTTGCAGCCCCAAGGTTCCTCCTTTTTATTGCCAAATAGTATTCCATTGCATGACTATACTTCAGCCTTGTAGATCCGGTTTTCTCTCAATGGATATCTGGACTATTTCAAGTTTTGAGGTGTTATAAGTAAGATGGTTATAAATATTCTTATCTGAGCCTTCATGTGAATATAGATTTTAAATTCTCAAGCATAAATACCCAAGAGTAAAATTTCTGGATCATATGGCAGACGTATGTCTGGAGTTGCAGAAACTCCCACTCCGTTTTCCAAAGTGTTTGCACAGTTCACACTTCCTCCAGAGCCGTCAGATTCTAATTATCCTCATCTGCACCAATGTACGGGTGGGAACAGGCTTTTGTTTATAATCTTTCAGTGGGTATGAAATATTATCACTGTAGCATTTAATCTACACTCCTCAGATGTTTAACGATATTGAGCACTTTTCTCACGAGCTTATTGGCCATTAGTATATCTTCTCTTGTAAAGTACTTGTTCAAGACTTTTGTCTTGGGCTGGAGTAGTGGCTCAGTGGTTTCGGCACTTGCCTGGCAAGCTCGAGGACCCAGGTTCAAACCCCAGCACCACGTACACAATTGAGTGTTGGAGCAACTAAGGCCATGTGAAAAACTAAATAAAGTTGTTTCTCTCTTTCTGTCTGAAAAGACTCTTGTCTTTCACTAAAAACTGAATGTCTTGGGGCTGTGGCTCAGTGGTCGAGCACTTATCTGGCATGCAGGAGGACTGGAGTTCAATCCCCAGCACCATATACAACCAGATGGAGGGAAAACAAAAAACAAATGAAAAGAATAAAATTGACTCTCTCTTTCTCTCTCTCTTCACAAAAACTGAATTGTCTTAAAATTTTTCTGGTTATTTTTTTCCAGTTGCAGAAAATCTATATATAGTCTAATACAAGTCCTTTGATACATGCGTTGCAAGAGTTTATATCTGAGTCTATAGCTTGCCTAGAAATTTTCTTAACTGTGCCTCCTCCTCCTCCTTCTTCTTCTTTTTAGAAAGAGGGGATGGTGAGAGAGACAGAGAGAATCAATTTTCATTGAGTTTTTCACATGGCTTTCGTTGCTCTGAGACTTCGTTGTGTATGTGGTGCTGGGGTTTGAACTCGCGAACTCACGCATGCCCGGCAAGCACCGTAACCGCTGAGCCACTGCTCCAGCCCCAACTGCGTCTTCTTTGATGAGTAGAAGTTTTTAATTTTGAAGAATTCCATTTTATCAATTTTTTCTTTCTTCCTTTTTTTTTTCTTCTCTTAGTCAGTGCTTTCTGTGGCATAAGAAATCTTTGCCTGTCCCAAGGTCAGGAAGATGTTGTTTTGTGCCTCTCTAGAATCTTTGTGGAATGATGGTTTGAGTGTGGTCCCCAAGGGTTCATGTATGAGACGCTGGGCCCTCAGTGTGACCATGTTGAGTGGTGGAACCTTTAAGAGATGGAGCTTAGTGGGAGGTGGTTATGTCATTGGGGGCATGGAATTCACATACTTCTCATAGGATTCTGGTAGTTTCTTCAAGAATAAGTTGCTTGGGCTGGAGCAGTGGTGGCTCAGCGGTTTCGGCGCTTGCCTGGCAAGCATGAGGACCCGGGTTCAAACCCCAGCACCACGTATACAACTGAGTGTTGGAGCAACTAAGGCCATGTGAAAAACTAAATAAAGTTATTTCTCTCTTTCTCTGTCTCTCTTACTGTCTCTCTCTCTTTGTTTAAAAAAAAAAAAGAATAAGTTGCTATAACAGTGCAATCCTGGCTCCTGGGTCTCCCTCTGACCTTCTCACAAGCCCTTCTGCCATGATGTTATCCATCATTAGGCCCTCACCAGAGATCAGAGGAATGGGGCCTCCCGATCTTGGACTTTTGTTTTCCAAAACTATGAGACAAACCTCTTTTCTTATAAGGTACCTAATCTCAGTTGTTTTGTTAGAGCAATGGAAAAGTAGACTAAATGCAGTGTAATTTTAGCTTCTATATTTAGATCTATGATTCATCTTAATTTAAATTCAATATGTGGAGTGAAGTAGGAGCTAATATTTTTCTATGCAAATATTTACATGTTCTGTAAGGACTTTATTTTCCTCTTTGAATTGTTTTTTCTCCCTTTTATAACTTTTTGAAAATCGGTTGGTCATACATGTGTGGGTCTGTTACTGAACTCATTACTCCATTCTTTTTTTAAAATCTACACTATCGGAATCACTTGATTGTAAGTCTTTTCCCCACATTTCTGTTAGTACATTATAGATAAACACAAAGATGGGATTTGTTGTAACGTATTTGTATATGCACACAATAAAACAATATAATTTGGCCAATATCATTCCCCAGCATCCTGCCATACACTCCTCCCCTCCGCCACCTCCCACCCTCTTGGTCCTTTTTTTCTACTGATTTCCCTTTGACTTTCAGGAGATCCACATCCACCTTACCTTCTTTTCCTTTTCCTCTCTAGCTTCTGCATATGAGAGAAAACATATAGCCCTTGACATTCTGAGTTTGACTTATTTCACTTAACATGATGGTCTCTAGTTTTATCCATTTTCCTGAAAATGTTATAATGTTATTTTTCTTTAAGGCTGAGTAAAATTCCATTGTGTGTGTGTGTGTGTGTGTGTGTGTGTACCACATTTTCTTTATCCATTTATCCATTGATGGACTCCTAGGCTGATTCCATAGTTTGAATTTTGTGAATTGTGCTGCTATAAACATGGGTACGCATGTATCTGTGTACTAAGATGGCTTTAATTCTTCACAATAAACACTGAGGAATGGTATAGCTGGGTCATATGGTGGTTCCTTGCCTAGTCTTTTGAGGAACTCCCCATTAATTTCCAGAATGGGTATACTAATTTACAGTTCCACTGACAGTGTAAAAGTATTCCTTTTTCTCCACATCTTCACCAACACTTATTATTGTTTGTATTCTTAATGACTGCCATTCTGACTGGCATGAGATAAAATCTCAGTGTAGGGGACTGGCATGGTGGGTCAGTGGTTGCAGCACCTGCCTGGCATGCGCAAGACCATGGGTTCCAACTCCAGCACCACGTGCACAACAAAGTATTGGAGCAACGAGGGCTATGTGAAAAACTAAATAAAATTGATTCTCTCTCTCTCTCTCTCTTTCACTGTCCCTCTCTCATAAAAAAAATCTCAGCATGATTTTGATTTTCATTTACCTAATTACTGACCATGTCGAACATTTTATCACTTATTTGTTGGCCATTTATATTTCTTCTTTTGAGAGTGTCTGTTTAATACATTTGCCCATTTATTAATTGGGTTATTTGATTTTTTGGTTTAAAGTTTTTTAAGCTCTTTATATATTCTACATGTGGATGCTAATCCTCAAGGAGTAGCTCGCAAAGATTTTCTCCCATTCTGTAGGCTTTATCGTCACAATCCTAATAGTTTCCTTTGCTGCATAGAAGCTTTTTAATTCGATATTGTCACATTTGTTAACTCTTGACATTATTTCCTGAGCTTTAGGTGTTCTATTGAAAAAGTCATTGCCTGTGCGGAAAAGCTACATTTTCTTCTAGGAGTTGCATAGTTTCTGGTCTAATTCTGAGGTCTTTGATTTATTTTAGGTTGATTTTTTTGTGCAGGGTGAGTTTCATTCTTCTACATATGGATAACTAATTTTCCCAGCAACATTTGTTTAAATGGTTATGCTTTCTCCAATATGTTTTCGGTACCTTTGTCAAGGACCAGGTGACTATAGATGTATGGGTTTGCCTCTGTGACCTCCATTCCATACCATTGGTCCATGTGTCTGTTTTTATGCTAGAAGCATACAGTTTTGTTACTGTAGCTCTGTAATATAATTGAGACCAGTATTTTGATTTCTCCCACATTGGCTTTTAGGATTAAAATTGTTTTGGCCATTATGAGTCTTTTGTTCTTCCAAATGAATTTTAGAATTGATTTTTTTCTAGTTCTGTGAAGATTGTCATTAGTATTATGATGAGGATTACATTGATATATATAATGCTTTTTGATCATGTGGTCATTTTAACAATATTAATTCTGTCTATCCAAACAGGGGAAGTCTCTACCTTCCGAGGTCTTCTTCAATTTCTTTCTTCAATGTTCTATACTTTTCATTATAGAAGTCTTTCACCTACTTGGTTAGATTTATTCCTAGGTATTTTTTTAAAGGCTATTATAATAGAATGGTTTTCCTGATTTTTTTTCTCAGCCGATTCATTGTTGGTATGTAGCAAAGCTATTGATTTTTTATGTTGATTTTGTAATCTGCTACTTTGCCAAATTTGTTTATTAGCTCTAGGAATCTTGGTGGAGTTTTTAGATCTTCTAGGTATAGCATCACATCATCTGTAAACAGTGATAATTTGACTTCTTTCCTATTTTTATTCCCTTTTATTTCCTTTTCTTGGCTAATTGCTCTGGCTACAATTTCTAGCATTATTTTAAATAGGAGTGATGAAAATGGATCCTTGTCTTGTCTCAGATTATAAAGGAAATGATTTCAGTTTTTCCTCACTTACTATGAGGTTGGCTTTGGGGCTTTCATATATAGCTTTTTTTTTTTAAGAGAGAGGGACAGTGAGAGAGAGAAAGAGACAATCAAGTTTATTTAATTTTTCATGTGGACTTTGTTGCTCTGACACTTTATTGTGTACGTGGTGCTGGGGTTTGAACTCGCATACTCGCACATGCCAGTCAAGTGCCATAACAGCTGAGCCACCACTCTAGCCCCGTATATAACTTTTTTTAAAAAAGAGAGAAGGACAGTGAGAGAGAGAGAGAGAAGGAGAGACAGAGAGAATCAATTTTTTTATTGAGTTTTTCACATGGCCCTTGTTGCTCTCACACTTAGTATGTACTTGGGTGCTGGAGTTTGAACCCGTGTACGCGTGCATGCTGGGCAAATGCCATAACCACCAAGCCACTACTCCAGCCCCAATATATAGCTTTTTTGATGTTGAGGTAGGTTCCTTCTATCCTTAGTTCTTCACTATTTTTATCATGAATGGGTGCTGAGTTTTGTTGAAGACCTCTGCATCTATTGAGATTATTAAGTGATTTTTGTCCTTAATTCTGTTTATGTGATGAATTTCATTTATTGATTTGTGTGTATTAAACTATCCTTGTAGCTTTGAAATGAAACCAACTTGGTCATGGTATACAATCTTCTTAATATATTGTTGAACATGATTTGTTAACATTTTATTAAGTATTTTTACATCTAAGTTTATTAGGAATATTGGTCCATAGTTTTCTTTCCTTGATGGGTCCTTATCTGGTTTTGGTATAAGTGTGATAATGGTTTCATGGAATGAATTTGGAAGGGTTCCACCCCTTTCTATTTCATGGAATAATTTGAAGAGTGTTGGCATTATTTCTTCTTTAAAGGTTTGTTATAACTCAGCTGAGACTCAGTCTGGTACTAGGTTTTTCTTTGTTGGAAGGCTTTTTATTACCACTTGTATCTCACTGCAAGTTATTTGTAGGTTTTCTATGACTTCTTGATTCAGTTTTGGGAGATCATGTTTATATAGAAATACATCCGTTTCTTTTAGGTTTCCTAATTTATTAGAGTATAAGTTTTCAAAATAGTCCCTAATGATTTATTGGATTTCTGAGATGTTTGTGGTGATTTCTCCTTTTTCATCTCTAATTTTATTAATTTACATTTTCTCTCTTTTTCTTTTGGTTAGTTTGGCTAAGGGTTTATCGGTCTTATTTGTCTTTTTATATAATCACCTCTTTGTTTCATTTATCCATTGTCTTGTTCATTTTTATTGTCAATTTCATTGATTTCAACTCTGATCTTAATTATTTCCTTCCTTCTTCTGATTTTGGAATTGGTTTGTTCTTCTTTTCCAAGAGCCTTGAATTGTGTTGCTAGGTTGTTTACTGAGGACCCTTCTGATTTCTTAGGTAGGCACTTATAGCTATAAACTTTCCTCTTAGAACTGTCTCCATAGTGTCCCAGAGTTCTGCTATGTTATATCATTACTCTCACTTGAATCTAAGGATTAAAAAAAATTCTCCCTTGATTTATTCTATCACCTATTAATCATTTAAAAGTGTATTGTTCAATCTCCATGTGTTTATATAATTTCTGTAGGGTGACAGAGGTGTGCTAAAATCACTCAGTATTGTACTGGGATCTACCTGGAGCACCACTCTGAGTAGTCTCTCTCTCTTTTTTTTATTAGAAGTATATAGAGATACAATTGAGGGGGAAACATTATCAAACCAACAGTAATCAATGTATATATACTTTGTTATCCAGGGGTAATACCAAAATGTTGGATCCCCCAACATGAGGCCCAGCTGGCTTGTAAAAGAATTGGTGGTAAACAACTCTAAGGGGTCCATCTGGCTTGTAATTAGCAAATTGCCTGACCGCATGACTAAGCTACTTGGCCACTCACTTGTTACAATTGGATAAATGTGTTTGCACTGTACCCCTATTGGTTGTTGTAATGGATAAATAGAGTAGCGACTAGTCAGGTAAGGAAGTAACCAAAGGAGAAGCAGTAGCCAGAGAGAAGCAAGCAAGCAAGCAAGCAAGCAGCCCTGTCCCAAAGGAAGAAAGCATAGAACCAGAGAAGAAGGCAGCCAGGAGGAAAGCAGCCCTGTCCTGAAGGAAGAAAGCAGAGAAGACGCATAGAACCGGAGAGATCAGCAGAGATGTCGGAGAGATCAGCAGCGATAGAAGATGCAGGTCCCGTGTTCCGGCCGCCCGCATTCGCCCCCTCATTCCTGGCTCCCCGACCCTTCCTTACTCAGCCCTCGGGGAGCGGCCCAGGTCCGCCGGGTTGTTCTGCCCTCTCCTCGCTCTGGAATGCTGCGGGAGCGACTCCTCTCCCCTGGTCCCCAGCCCTGTCCTGTCGGCCCCGGTTCCCAGTGTCCTGTCGGCCCCCCGGGAACGGCTAAGGTCCGCCGAGGTCATTCCGCCTGCTCCCCACTCCAGAACCCTGCGGGGAGCGACACCAAAACATGGATGACCACCTTTGGTTTCACCTGTTGCAGTTTCCCCCAGAAGAACTCATGCATTAAATGGGTATCTCGTGGAGGAATGACATCGGCTTCTGGGATGGTTCCCCCATATTCCCACTCTCCAGTCTCCTATGAGTTCTTCATACACCCTCCCCATCCCCTCCCTACGCCTCCAAGTATCCTAGGGAGCCATCCCCCTATTACTCTGAGAGTCATTCAATTTGAAATATTGTTAGGTTAGCCGTCTACCCTACTGCTTCCCCATATATTCTAGCATTCACATATGAGAGAAACCATTCGGCCTTTGAGTCTCTGAGATTGGGATACTTCACTAAGCATAATTCTTTCCATCTCCCTCCATTTGATATCAAAAGCCATAGTATTGTCTTCTCTAATGGCCGAGTAGTATTCCATTGTATATATGTACCAAAGTATTTGTATCCACTCGTCAAGTGAGGGGCATCTGGGTTGGTTCTATAGTCTAGCTATAGTAAATTGAGCTGCTATAAACACCGAGGAAACCACGTCACTATAATACACTGATTCTAACTCTTTTGGGAAAATACCCAGGAGTGGGATAGCTGGGTCGTAAGGTGGTTCCGTCCTTAATTTTTTGAGGATTCTCCACACTGCTTTCCATAGTGGCTGAACCAGTTTGCAGTCCCACTAGCAGTGTAACAGTGTTCCTCTTTTCCCACAGCCCCTCCAGCATCTGTCGTTGTTTGTATTCTTCATTTTCGCCACTCTAACAGGAGTGAGGTGGTATCTCATGGAAGTTTTGATTTGCAAGTAGTGTCTCTTTTATGTAATCAGTTACACTCATGTTTGGAGCATAAATGTTTATTGTTTTTGTGTGTTCTTGGGTTGTTCCCTTTACCAATATAAAGTAAACTTCTTTGTCTCTTCTGATCAATTTTGGTGTGAAGTCTGCTTTGTCAGGTATGAGAGTAGCTACTTCTGCTTGTTTGGGGACTCCATTCACATGGTATATCAGTTTCCATCCTTTCACTTTCTTTTTTCTTTTTCTTTTCTTTTTCTTTTTGGATTCTTCTGCTAAAACAGATGATTTGTTGTACATGTGTTACAGTGGCCACAACTGAGAAACAAACCAGTCCAGAATGCCAAAGTTCCTGAGCAAGGGACCAAGAAGGGCTGTTATGAGCAAGGAGGGTCTTCTCTCAGTGGTAGTCTGGGCAGTGGGATGTTGCTCCACCAAAACAAAATCTGGACAGTAGTGGCAGTCCAGCAGCTTGTATCCATGTCCCGGGTCTGCGGCATCCTTATTTCTGCTCCTTTGGCCTCCACGGTGCGCAAGCTGGTTTCCTTGGACTCTGCCTCATCTTTTTTCCTTTGCGCTTCAGCCTGCGCATTCGCTTCTTCCTCCACTTGGCTCTCTTGGCGCAGAGGTTTCCAAGAAGAGGGCGCTAAGGCCGAGAGCCATCCTTTCACTTTCCACAGGTGGCGATTTTTGCCCGTAAGGTGCACGTTTTACAAACAACATTTTGTTGGGTCTTGTTTGTTTGCTTGTTTTGTTTTATTTTTTATTTTTAGGGGAGGGGAGAATCGATTTTATTTAGTTTTTTATGTGGCTTTCATTGCTCCAACACTTTGTTGTGTATGTAGTGCTGGACTTCGAACCCACATCCTTGTGAATGTCAGGCAAGGGCCGTAACTGCTGAGCCACTGCTCCAGTCTATTTTTTTAAGAGAGAGGGACAGTGAGAGAGAGAGAGAGAGAGAGAGAGAGAGAAGTAAATTTTTATTTAATTTTTCATGTGGCTTTCATTGCTCCGAGACTTGGTTGTGTATGTTCGTGGTGCTGGGGTTTGAACTTGAGTACATACATGCTGGGCAAGCGCTGTAACTGCTGAGCCACTGCTCCAGTCCCAGCCCCTGCTTGTTTATTTTGAAGGCATGAACTTTTTTGTTTAAAGAGTCAGAGAGTCAATTTTTCTTTTTTTCATCTGGTTTTTGTTGTTCTGACACTCAGTTGTGAACATGGCGCTGGGGTTCAAACCTGGGTCCTCACACATGTCAGGTATGCCAGGGAAGTGCTCTACTGCTGAGCCACCTCTCTGGGTCTTGTATTTATTTAGAAAGATGGGAGAGAGAGAGAGTGAGAGCGAGAGAGCGCAATTATTTTTATTTAGTTTTTCATGTGATTTTCATTCCTTGGACACTTCATTGTATACATGGTGCTGGGATTTGAACTTGCGTACTTGCGTATGCCAGGCAAACGCGGTAACTGCTGAGTCACCACTCCAGTCCTTGGGTCTTGTTTTTAATGTATTCTTCCAATCTATGTCTGTTAGTTGGAGAGTTGAGATTATTGCATCCAATGTTGTTATAGAGAGATGTTTATTAATTCCTGTTATTTTGATTTATCACATTAATTTTTTCCTGTTTCTCATTTGCTTAGCTACTTTTCAAATGAAATTGTTCTATTTTGAGCTCTGAGATTTATTTTTTTATTTCTTCTGTGCACAGTACTTCTTTGAGTTAGTTCTGTAGTGCCCGTTTACTAGTCATGGATTCTTTTAGTTTCTGGTTATCTTGGAAGGTTTTTATTTCATCTTCAATTTAGAATGATAGCTTTGCTGGATATAGCAGTCTTGGTTGACAGTTATTTTCTTTCAGGACTTGGAACACATTGTTCCAAGCCCTCTTGGTCTGTACAGTTTGTGCTAAGAAATCAGAGTGATTCTGATTGGCTTGCCTCTAAATGTGACCTGATGTTTTTCTCTTGAGGCTTTTAAAATTCTATCCTTGTTCTGCATATTAGGCATTTTAGTTACAACATGTTATGGAAAGGTTCTTTTTCGACCTTGTCTTTTGGGGGTTCTGAATGCCTCCTGTGTCTTGATGTCCATCTCATTCTGAAGGTTTGGAAAATGGTCTGTTCTTATCTCCCTGAAGAGGTTCTACTAGCCCACACACTATCTGGATTATTTGATTATAAGTCTTGGAGTTAGCAGAGTACAACAACTTAACTTGAAAATCCTCTTTTAATAAGTTGCAAGGTTTCAGACATCTACCTTAGTTACCAAATCATAGATATCATAAAATGACTTTGGATGTGTCTTATCAGATATATATTCACACACTGAGATTTAAAGCTGTGAATATCCTGAAGTTCCTCCTAGGAATTTTTAAAGTATTAGCAGATAACATTTAAACCTCTCTCACCCTATAATTATTCCCAAACTTTTTTTTTTTTTGGTATCAGTGATTGAACCCAGGGGAGCTTAACCATTGAACCACATTCCCAGCCTTCTTTTTTATATTTTATTTTGAGACAGGGTCTCACTGTGCTGCTCAGGGCCTCGCCAAGTTGCTGAGGCTGGCTTTGATCTTGTGATCCTCCTGCCTCAGCCTCCCTTTCCAAACATTTTTAAAAGAATTTCTCTCTTAAGTATGGTGTTCTGGATTTAGGAAAGAGAGAAAATGAAAGGAAGAGAGGTGGAAAATAGAGAAGAGATTATAGTTTGCAACTTTCATGTCCTGGATGTAGGTGGAAATTTTGGCCCTGGAGTTATTCCACCTTTGCTCCATCGTAGGAGTCAGGGCAAGTTATTTAAACTCTGCAAGCCTCACTTTCATCATGTGTAAAATGGGGATAAACTATCCAGCCCTTAACAAAATGTCCACATGACTACCAGGATCAAAAAATGGAATTTTTGGGACTTACCACATAGCTGTAGTAATCAAGGCAGTGCTGAGTTGGAGGTAGTACAGACTTAAGTCATGTTAAGAACAAGCAATCTTCAGATTCGATTGTAGAGAACTGTTGAATTTCCTGTGGTCTCACCAGTACGTTAATGCACACTCTCTACAGATGCACCTGTTGGAGAGATCATTGTAACTGGGTGAAGTGCTTTGCATCTCAGAGCTCTTTGCACAAAGATTCTCAGTGTAAGAAGAAGAAAGGAGAAGGATTAAAAGGGCGAGAGCATTTTGACAAGCCATTAGAGTTTGCAGACCTTTCTAGGCAGATGCAGACATGTGTACTAGTGGTGTATGTACGCTTCCCTGCTTCCCACCTTTCCCAGCCCTGCCTTGGCACCTGTGGAAGCCACTCAGCCCTCTCCCCTTTCACTGGGACCATGGTGCTGAGCCAAGCTTCTCGGTAACTCACTATTCAATTAATTTTCCTATTTTTTTTTTCCTGCTGTAAACTTTCGCCAGCTCTATACACATGATACCTGGTGATTCTGGGGGACTTCAAAAGGGCATTTATTTATTCTGCTTATGTTGCTTTGGAAATTTTCCCTGTAGAGCCAGGGAAGCCTTTGCCTGTCTGCTGTAATGATCTTTACTGGTTGTAAGCAGCATCTCAGGCCCTCCTGTTGGGGGCAGGGACTCTCGGTGTATTCCCAGGCCCCTTGGCACAGAGTGCTGTCTTTGATCAGGACTGCCTGCCTCATTCTGGGTCACTTCATGTCCTCTTCTTGCTCCACAAAGGCACTTGTGCTGTATGGGAAAAGTCTCCTTTGGGGCTGATTCTGAGTGGGAGGGGGAGGGTGGGGGATGCTCAGGGCTGGGGCTTGGCCTCTCCCACTGTGAATTCAGTCTGTTGCTATGGTCTGTTTGCACCCTTCCTGGGGTTTGACTGCAGGGCTGCCTCCATCAATGCTGGTGGGTTTTCCACATTTTTGTATGTGGTGTCTGCTGTCTAGAATGTTCTTGCTGTGCCACACCCCATGGGCCTGCCTAGCACATGGGGAGGAGACACCTCCTTTTTAGACTTGATGTTGAAGAAATGTGCTCTGAAGGTAAAGATCGTTACTTAGGACAGAATCAGCCAATCCCATGCAGCATAGGCGAGAAGCCCAGAGATTCCCTGAGGCCTATGGCTCAGATAGGCCCAAGAGAGTTTTGTTCTCAGGGCTTTATCTTGGACTTTTATCTGGCCACTGAGATCTAAGGACTCTGTTGCAGGACCAGAGGGCAGAGGGCAGTTCAGCCCTGCTCTGAGAGCCTGTCAATCAAACGGATGGGACGCAGAACCACTCATCACTCCAGTCAAGTTTGCAAGTCCAGATTTCTAGCATACCTGAAGTTGTTCTGCTCCCAGCTAGTGAACCAAGACAATCTGGCCATCTTCCTATTACAGAGCCATCTTCCTATGGGAGTGAACACTGGACCTGCCCCTCCCATTACCAGCCTCCTAACTCGCAGGGAGTGCTGGGCACTTAATGCTGTTATCCCCATGCATCGTCTTAACATCCTCCCCACAGGGGGATGCCTTCTAGGATGTGACTGGAACACACTAGACTGCCCTGGGGTTGGTAGCCAGGGAAGCACCCATGTTTTTTTTTTTTTTTTTTTTTAAAGAGAGAAGGACAGTGAGAGAGAGAGAGAGAGAGAGAGAGAGAGAGAGAGAATCAGTTTTTATTGAGTTTTTCACATGGCTTTTGTTGCTCTGACACTTAGCTGCGTATGTGGGTGCTGGGATTTGAACTCATGTACTCGCGCATGCCGGGCAAGCGCCTTAACCGCTGAGGCACCGCTCCAGCCCCAGCACCCATGGTTTTGAGAGGCTCTGGAACCCCTGGTGGAAGAAAGGGGTTGTACCCCTCACCGGCCTGCTTCTGCTAATTATGGATCTACCCCTCCGGGTCCACCCCATGGCCTTCTGTTTCCCAAGCTTCCTTCTCCCTTGCTCCCACAGGCCCCTTCCCCAAGCTGCTGCACCACACATCTCTGTTGTGAGATAGGAGAAAGGGGAATGTTCTTCCTCTCCTTACAGAAAATCCTTTGGAAAGTGTGACTTGTCTCATGGAATGTCCTCATGGGAAGCTGGGCGCTACCAACTCTTCTTTCCCCTGGACTCAGTTGGTCCTGTTATCCCTTCTCTTTTTTGTTTTTTTGTTTTTGTCTTGGTACCAGGGATCAAACTCCAGGGTGCTTTGTCACTGAGCTACATCCAGAGTCCTTTTTATTTTTTATTTTGAGAAAGATTGTTGCTACGTTGCTGAGGCTGGTCTTGAACTTGACACCCTCCTGCCTCAGCCTCCCAATTTGCTGGGATCACAGGAGTGTGCCACCGTCCCCAACCTGTTACCCAGTCTCAGTACACCTCCCTCCCCCTAAACTCTCCCCACCTCTCAAGAAGAGAATGATTACTCATAAAGACAGACCAAGCACAGAAATAGCCAACCTATTTGTGGCTTAAATGCAAGCAGTTTTATTTTTACCGTAAGTTGCTGTCTTTTCTGAGTATAAATCATTATCCACTGCAAATGAAACTCCCAGCTCCATCTGCCATAGTTCCTGCTTTGTTAGAGGGACCAATTAGTCACAAAACAATTGGCACCTTCCCCCACCCACTTGCTGCAGGGGAAGAGATGTCCCCTGCAGACCCCTGGCCAGGGCCAGCCCCCTCTGAGACACCTACTTTCACCTGGCCACCCCAGCTCCTTGATGGCTTGCTCCTCATTTGCCTGGTGATTGTCATTTTCCGAGTTGGGCAACGTGTCCTCTGCCAGCGTGGACAGACATCTCTGTTCTGTTAGGAGCTGGTGAGGCCCTCTGTTCTGTTGACTTAAATAATGACGCTGGAGTCTTCCGTCTAGTTGGTCACTCTGCTCAGGCTTCTGCAGCGCCCGTAGGGACAACTGCTCACCAAATCTGGACAGTCCCTGCACTGAGAAGCAGCAAGTGTGGACAGAGGGGCAGGGAGCCTCCCCTGCCCCACCCCTCACTCCTCCTTTCCCCTGGGCCTTCTCAGCCAGCCAGGTCCCTCCCAATGCCAGGAAGGATCCCTTCCCACAGCTCCTTCTCTTCTCCGACTGTCCTCTGGGCAAGGTGAGTTCTCAGGAGGGACCTTCTCCTTCCCAGAACATCAGAGACAGGTAATCCAAATGCCCCTTCTCCTTCTGGCTGCAGGATGAGGGTCTTCAGGAAAAGCCCCCTGCCCCCTTTCCCCTTCCCCTGAGGGGGTGGGTGGGGTGGGGACAGAGCCCCGGGGCAGCTTCCTGCGGAGCATTTTGGCTTCAAGGTTCACACACGCTGCCCAAGCCTGCTTTCCCACACGGTCCAGAATTGCCTTCTGGACTGATGTCACCACCACAGGGGTCATTATGCTTTGAGTCCCATTGAAAAAGAGGAGGTGCAGGCAGGAGAGCAGGGTGGCTCCTCACCACAGGACTTGGCTACCTGAGGTCCAAATGATCTGGAAATCTCCTGCTGAGCTGTACACTGGGTCCCTTGACAGAAGGGGTCGGGGCCCTGGGAGTGGCAGGATGTGTGCTCCCAGCCTCCTGGGTGAGACTCTGCATCTGTCAGGAGTAGCAGCTCCTTGGCTTTC
The DNA here is from genome assembly GCA_004027875.1 of Aplodontia rufa. NCBI lineage: Eukaryota > Metazoa > Chordata > Mammalia > Rodentia > Aplodontiidae > Aplodontia > Aplodontia rufa. The sequence goes on along the minus strand of PVKS010006964.1, from coordinate 44,813 downwards.
TCTATCCTCTGTCACTTTGTTCAGGCCTTCTGAAGTGGGCATGACAGTCTCGCAGGAGGCTTATAGGAAGGTTAGGGACATAGCCACTGAGGCACGCGCCTCCCGCCGTGCAGGCCTGGGCTGCAGCTGGCTTGGTCATTACACTCTGGGAGGGAATCAGGTTAGATCCACTTCACAGCTGAGAACACTGAGTCTTCCAGAGCTGGGCAGAGGTCACGTGACTCGTCATAGGCTGGAAATTGGAGTGGTTCTATTTTGCCCCTCTGTGTAGCACATCTCAGGGTCACCCTCCTCCCTGCCCGGGCTGGCCATAGCAGCACAGGGTGCTGGGCCACCTTGTGCTATCCCCAGTGCGCTCGCACTCTGAATCTGCGGGGAGATTTTACTTGAGTGTGTCACCAAATGATGCCATTTGAGGTTTGGCTTCTGCTGATAAGCGTGGGACCATCTGCTTGGCACATCTCAAGGACTTGCTGCAGTAGGAGAGCAGCTCAATTTCCTCCAGCCGGAGGCTGCCGCCGACCTTGGGACAGGAGACCCTGCCTGCTGGTGGGGCATCGATGTCACAGGATGTGAAGGGGCACCGCCCCTGTTGTCCCCTCTGACCCTTCCTGAGCCAAGGACACTAGTGAGTGTGCACCCCAGTCTTCGCTTCTCTGACGCCCTTGACCTTACTCTGACCCTGGGGACGCGCTGCCCGGCAGCTCCGTCGCGCTGACTGCCTTCTGCAGCGCTGCGCTTAGCTGTTTGCTATCAGCGTGTGCTGGCAGGGTGTCTGTCTCCTCCTGCCTTCATTTTGGAAAATTTGCTTCTCTGCTGGCAGAACTGTGTCCAACATTGCTTTTCAACTTCAGGGTCAAAACTTCTACGGTGTGTTTTTCCTTTCGACTCCTGGCAGGGGAAGAAGCTTAGGATCAAGTGCGGAGGGTGGACAAGCAGGCTATCCAGGTGCCTCACCGCAGTTGTGATGGATAAAGGAGCTCGGGGCTCCCAGGGTTGGGATGGTATTTGACTCTGGAGGAGCCCCTGGACTTGACACCAACACACACAGCCTGAGGTGAGCCAAATCGAGTTTTCTTTACCTTTCCTTGGTGAGCACTGGTGTTAATCTTAGCTTCTGTGATTTAGGAAGTCATGTCCAGCCCAGGGGTGGCAAGTTGTCTGCTAAACAGAATCTCCTGCTTTGGTGTGAATATTGGAGCTACGCGTCCCAGGAGGGTGGGCGGGCAAAGCCCGAGTGTCCAGGCTGTGGCTGGGCAGGGCAAGCCTGCCCCTGGAGCAGGGTCGTGCGTCCCCCACACCTCTGACATCTGGGTGGATGATTCTGTCCTGTGTTTTGTAGGATGTTTAGCTACTAAATGCTATTAGCAAGCTCCTCTCATCTGCAACAACCCCAAATATCTCCAGCCAAGCACACAAGTGTCCCGGAGGGGATAAAACTGCGCCCTCCGCTTTGAGACCAGTGCCATCAGGTGGTCCTGCTGCGCCCTTGAAAGGCAGCAAGAGGTCTCTGCTTCTGTGTGCAGATGGCTCTGGTGTTCAGAAGGTGGGGGCGACGCACGCAGGACAGCAGTTCTCACCACCCTACTCCCGTCAGCTCCCTTCCCTGCCATGGAAATTCCATCCCACAGATGGGTTTCTGTTTGCCCAGGCCTCTGCACACACAGGGAAGGGAGATTTGCCCTTTCCTCCGGACCTGCGCACCTGTATGGTGCAGTCCAGGGTCAGGGTCTCTTGGTGGTTGCTTGGGAGTAAGCAGAAGTCTCAGGGGCCCTCTCTCAAACCAGAGTTTCGTTGGCTTTTCTCTTGTCTGTCTTTCCTACCCTTTCCTTTTTCTGTCTGTCCCTCCCTCTCTGTTTCCTCACTTTGGTGCTTTCTCTCCCTCAGTGTGGTGGGCTGGGGGCTAGGGCTGTGGAGGACTATGCTCGAGTGAATGGGAACCGCGTCTTAGGTGTCCAGAGAAAGCTTGGGCAAACAGAAAGGCTCAGCACTGAAAACCCTCTGCCCTCTCGGGTTCCCCTGCCCGTCCTATCAGCTCCGCGGTCCATCTGCTCCTCTCGCCTTGCCTGAGAGGTAAGGGCAGCAGTGGTGGCTGCGCCTGCCAGGACACGGCTCTACAAGCCCACATCCTTCCACACCCATGGAAACCACCTGCTTGTGTTCCTCACTCCTTATCTCGGCTTGGCATTTCCACGAGACTCATTGGCAAAGAGTTGTTCAACCTCTAGATTTTCACCTTCTAGCTTTCCTTATACCTAGTCTTCCAGAAGTACATTGAAAAGCCAATTACAGGGGCTGCAGTGGTGGCTCAGTGGTTACAGTGCTTGCCCAGCATGCGCAAGGACCCGGGTTCAAACCCCAGCCCCACATACACAGCTAGATGTCAGAGAAACAAACGCTGGAAGAAAAAATAAATAAAAGTGATTGTCTCTTTCTCTTTCCCTCTTTCCCCACTCCCCTCCTCTCAAAAAATAAAACAAAAACAAAAACAATAAAGAAAGAAGCCAATTACGGGAAGGAGCTGAGGTTCAGAGGAACCGAGGGGCTTGTCTCAGGGCTTGCTTCTGTGCCCAACAACCGTAGACCCAGGTGGCACAGGAAGTGACCTCAGCATTGTACCTTAAACAATGTCAAAACCGCTCTCTTGAAAACGTTTTGAACTCTGCCACATCCACATCTCTTGTCACATGTCACACTGGTTCTGTTGTGAGACAGGTCTGTGGCCCCTACCCGCTACACTGTTACTCGGGAGAATAGAACCTTGCTGAAGTCTGAGATTTCTTGGGTGAAATATGCATCTGCAGGGTCCAGGTGAGGCGGTGTGTTGCTTATTCCATGTCTCCCATTTGGTTCCCATCCAGCTGCTTTGATCCAGCAAGTTAAAAACAAGGATGTCAGACAATTTGGGGGTGATAACTATGCTGCTGGAAAAGGAACAGTTCATCAGACTGATGAATAAGGCTGAATCCCCCAGCTGCAGAAGCCAGATTCCAGCCTAGAAGCCCCGTTTGCAATGAATGAAGATGCACACAAGCCCTCCATGCTTTGGAGGAGAGCCTCTTTCACACTCAGTTCTGATGCTTCCTGTGACTATTGTGATAGCTGGGGTGGAGTGTGTTAAGTCCTGCCCTCTATGACGGTCAGTCTGGCTTGCGAGCAGGCTTGCGGGGGGATGGCGTGGGTGGTGCCATGGCAGGAGATGTCACACGGGCAGGGCAGGAGGACATTCACACAGGAGGTGGAGGGGACCTGGGTGTTAGAGCACCTGCTGGGTGAGAGTGTATTCTGGTAGGTGGAGCCACGGCAGTGGTGGCTGGACGTGAAGTGAAAGAGCCCAGCAGAGTGAGGAGACCTGTAAGCTGGAGTGGGGTTAGGGTTAGATAAAAATTGGAGAGGTTGGTGTGAATGGTTTTATATTGCAGATAATAGACATTTAAAGATACGCATCTGTAGGACTACGTGTGTGTGTGTGTGTGTGTGTGTGTGTGTGTGTGTATTTCCTTAGCCCTGCCTTTGAGGGGGCCTGGGAATATTGATCACCCAATAGCAATGAGCGCACTTAGCACCCAGATCTTGGCTTCTAAACACCATTCTTTACTGAATGGAACTGGGCTCTTGGAGAAGTGGCTGATTCTAGGGACTGGTGCAGGGGACGTGAAAGACTAGCATGTGGTAAAAAGTCTAGAATACTAGGCATAGTGGAGGAGGGGTGGAACAGTAGGGAGGTCTGATTTCTCTTTTAGATTGGCTGGGACTGGTGCGCCACCGTGGAATGCCAGGCTGGAGATGTGCAGGCCCCCTGGTTACATGGTTCCTATTTTGGGGAAATGTCTGCCCAGGATCTGTAAGTTCACATTTTATTGGTGTGTGGTGCTACTTGGAATGAGGCATTGGACCGTCCCACCCAGGGAGTCTATTGAGAAGACCGGTGGGACACTGAGGCTTAAGGGCAGGGTAGGAAGAGGTCCAGCAAAGGAGACAGAAAATACTGCAGGAAGACAGAAGGAGTCAGGGGAAGGAGGTGTGTCTGGGCCCTAGCCTCGTCTCAGAGACAGGAGGAGGAGGGATGGCGTGGCATTTGTGTGCAGGTGGGTATAGAAATACATGCATATGAAAACAAGGTAATTAATTCTCAGCCTCTATCAAATTTGGGAATTCTAAAAAACGGCGATGTTGTGGGAAGAAGTGGGTATACATCTGTGAACAGGAAAGCATTTGTGTTGGCATAATTGGCATGGTTCTTTGGATGGTAATTTTTAAATATGACTTTAAATCTCAAAAAATATTTATACACTTTGATCCAGAAATTCCACTTTCAGAAATACTTCCCGGGGAAGTAACGGGAGATGTGCACAAACTTGCTCCCCCAAGAGGTCGTGGCAGTAGCTCCCTGCCCGAGGCTTACCTTTCACTCTCTCAGTGGCCCATAGTCAACCACTGTCTGCAAATAATGAGTAAAAAATTCCAGAAACAGGAGCTGCAGAGGCTTTAAGTCAATTTTATTACAGTATGTTATAAAGGTTTATTCCACTTTATTATTATTTACAGTGATATTTGTCATCGTTGTTCATCTCTTCCTGTGCTCATTTATAAATAAAGCTTTCTCGGGCAAGTACGTATAGGGTAACCCACTATGCATAGAGTTTGGTATGATCAATCTATGGTTCTAGGCATCTGCTGGGACTCTTGAAACTTATCCGCAGTGGAGAAGAGGGAATTGCTGTGCAGTGCTTTGTTTTTAACATAATGGTGAAAACCTGAGTGGCCGTTATGTCCAAATCTCAGGGATTTGTTAAAAACAAGTTATAGTGCAGAGCGACGATAAGATCACGGGGGCGTTTTAGAGAACATACTGACAGGAGAAAAGACTACGATATGATATGGAGGAGAAAAATCAGGAGACCAAAGCAGAGTGTCAAAATTGAGCTCAACTTGAAAAAAAGTATGTGAGGCACTGGGAAAGACTGTGTCCCAGACATTAAATCAGGTTGATTTCAAGTAGTAGCTTTATGTGTGAATTTTCCAATTTATCTACCATGAACACATAATGTTTTATAGTTAGAAAAAGAGCAATGATTTAAAAAAAAATAACCCCATTTTGTGCCCTGTTGGATGACGTTGTTCCGGTGGAGAGCCCTGTACAGGCAGGAGTTTTTGATCAGTCCCTGTGGGCCACCTCACCATGAACTTTAGGTGCAGACAGTGCAGGCCCTGCTGCTGCAACTAGAAGTGAAGTCCCCAGGAAATGGTCCCTTGTCTCATCAGGGAAGGTGGTGCCTGCAATTCCTCAAATAGGCAGGACCAGAGGCCAACGAGACTGGAAAGCTCAGCACAGTGGCCACGTGAAGCAAGGGGCTAAGGTCCCAGAGCAGCGGAGAGAGCTAGGGGTGGGAGTGGGGTTCTGTAGCAGGGCTTCCCACATTGGCCAACCTGTCTCAGCCTCTCTGGCTTCTTAATCTGGGAAATGAGGGGTTTGGTTTGACCAGTGGCCTGCAGACTGTCTCCTCTCCTCTCCTTTCATTTCCTTTCCTCCTTCTTCCTTCCTTTCTGTTTCCTTCCTTCCTTCCTGTCTTCTTTCTTTCTTTTTTCCTTACCTCCTTCCTTCCCTCCTTCCTTCTTGTCCTCTTTCTTTCTTTTTTTCTTTTCTTCCTTCCTTCCTTCCTCCCTCCCTCTAACCCCCTTGGTGGGAGGCTGGCTCAGCTTTAGATGGTAGATGGGCCGTCTTTCCTAGGATCCATATGAGCTTCCAGACCCTGCTGTACTGCAGGCCAGGGACCACCAGGTGCAGTAGTAGAGCCCCAGCGCTGTGTGTAGCAGCAGCTCTGAGCTGGCCTCTTTATTGTCCTGAGTGTTTCCTCTGTAGAATACAGGCAACCTGCCTTCCTTGCCAGCCTCCCTGGATGGAAGGGACCAGAGGTGCAGGGAGGGGAGGGTGCTATAGCTGATGCTCCACCTGCTTCTCTCTCCCCAGGAGGTGCTCCCAGGAGGAGGAGGAGAGGAGGGAGCCGCTTTCCCAATGCAGCCAGGCCTTCCTTCCAAGGGCCATGTGCCGCCTGCTCCACTCCTCCTGCATTCTGTCCCCAGCTGAGGTCCTGTGGCTGTGTTGCTGGCCAGGTCAGGGGCGGCAGAGACTGTTAGGATGAGCTGTCCTGGAACCACACACTGTCACTGCCAGGTAAATACGCATTGCTGCAAATACAATTGCTGTAGTTTATAAAAACCGTGTGCATGTCTGGGCAGAGCCCACATACTGCTGGGTGGCTGTGGAGGCAGGAAGTTCCCTTGATGGTCAGCCTCGTTATTTTCTGAGAGTGCACCCAGGGTGTTTGTTGGCTACTGGGGAAAGTTCAGAGTTAGAAGTGGCTTCTGAGCCAGAGCAGCTAACGGCAGCTACTCGTCTACTCTCCTCACCCTTCCGAACCTCCAGTACCCCAGTCATCCACCCACAAGGTCTAAGAACCCATGAGATGACCAAAGAGCCCCGAGAAGGACAGTGTTGGGTGGCCAGCCTAAGGACCAGCTGGGTTCCAGGCCCCTCTAGTCATCTGTCATTCCCCTGGAAAGATTAAAATTCAGTTTCTTTGGGGGAGACTGGGAACGTGATTTTTAGCAACATGCTCACTTAAATAAAATCCCACCCCAGGTTTCTCCTAAATGGTGGATCCGTAGGACTTGTGTTTCTATATGACCCCTGGGAATTTTTAAAGTGTTAGAGATGGAGAAGCAGAGTTGGAGGAAAAGTCAGGGTGCTAGGCCCCACTGTCCACTTCCCTGAGGGTCCTTCCACCACGACGCGGCCTCCTCCCCGTGCCCTCCTGTCTCCCTACCTCTGCCCATGCCATTCTCTGTTCTTAAATGCCTTCTTCCCCTTCCTCAGCTAACAGTGTCCTACTGATGCTTCTCGACCCAGCCCTATGAGCCCCTGAAGACCCCGAGACACAGCTTCCTGCTGCGTGCGTGTCCGCCCTTGGCCGAGGTCTCCTTATTCCCCCTGCCTGAGTGCGCTATTTATTTCTTTTTAAGAGAGAGGGACAGTGAGGGACAGAAAGAATCAATCTTATTTAGTTTTTCATGTGGCCGTCGTTGCTCGGGCACTTTGTTGTGTACATGTGGTGCTGGGGTTTGAACCTGTGTACTTGGCATGCCAGTCAAGCCACTGCTCCAGCCCATATTTGTTTGCTTTTTAATGTGGCCACTTGAAAGAGTTTGGCTACACACGTGGCTCGTGCTCCAAGTCTAGTGGACAGTGCTTTTAGATCTTCTTTCTCCATGATCTTCTGTGTTCCAGATTCTTCTTCCCCTCTTCTCTGTCTCTCAAACCCCAGCAGCAGCAGAACAATGGGCGCTGCAATGGGTACCTCCTCCGCCCGCATTGGGGTGACACCTGCAAACCCCAGCTTGCCCTCCCTCTCCCCCAAGAGCTCAGTACGTGGCTCACAGCTGCTCTTTCCTATGATGTCCAGTTGTCTCAGTGATCTCACGGACTGTGTTTATGACTTGTCCAGCGCCCTGGCTGCAGGTCCCGATCTCACCTCAGCTGACCTGGTCCTGCCCTAGTTGCTGCCCACAGTCCACACCAACAACCCCAGAAGGCCGCCACCCCCTTGGGTTTTGAGTAGCTGTTCTTCCACCCCTCCTCCCAGCTACTTCTCCGCCACTGCCTCCTGTCCACTTCCTGGACAGCTCTGGGTCCACCATATGCTGCTCCCATCTCCTGTCCACTTCACCTCCTGCCCCCACTTTTCTGCTGACCCTGTTGGGCTTTCAAGTCCATCATGATAGCCTTTGCTCGCCACGCGCTTTAGTCCCACAGGCCCCCATCCCTGCGGTACCAACCCTGGGTAAGTCCTCATCCACTCTTGCGTGTGGACAGCAGAGCCGTAGCCACGGTGAGATACACGCACACTGGACCATCTTCCTTTAAGCTCCTGAGCGTGGGCTGGGTGGACTCCCAGCTCTGCCTGGCCATCCTGCCATTTGTCTATTTCCTAGTCCTATCTTTCACACGACTGTCACCCTCACCTCTCTCCTTAAACCTCGGTCTCCTCACTCTTAGCTGATGACCTTGGCTCTGCGCATTTGGGGAGAACATCTAACTTCTACGGCTCCTTCGATCGCAGCTCCCCACCAGGCTGTGTCTGGACCACACCTCTGCTTTGTCTCCACAAATCCATGAAGCTTCTGGCCCAGCATAGGCCAGTGATCCCCGAGCTCTAGACCCTCATGTTCCCGGACCACGGATTGCTTCCTTCCCACTGGGTGATCCTATCAGTTTATCAAATCTCCCTCAATGCCCAGCCCTCAGGAGGCCGTGTGTACCCAGTCTCCACCTTCGCATCCTCTCACCAGAACTGCTTCCGTCAAGGTCAAAAATGACTCCATGGCCAAGTCTACCTCTCATCTCACCCAGTTTCCAGTAGAATTTGCGAAACTTTCAATCGGTTCCGCTGTCTTCTCCCTGAACGTTGGCTTGGCTTCCTGTACACCACTGTCCCTTGCCCTTCTCAGGACATCCTGTCTCTGTCATGGCCTTCTCAGTCTCCCTTCTCTCTTCTCATGCCAGCCTCTAAACTCTGAAATGTGCCAAGACGCAGTCTTAGTCTCTCCTTCTCGTTTACTTTCATTTTGTAGATACACTCATCTGGCCTCGTAATTTTGAGTTCCACCTGCACCCATATTTAGATCCCTGCATACATGTGTCCCCCAATCCTGGTGCTCCACTGCATATCCCCATTGGCTGTCTTGGAGGCTCTCAAACTCCCAGCACCTCCTCCTACCTTGTTCCACCTGCCTCTGGTCCATTCAGCAAAGGGCTGAACACTTCTTCCCTCTGTCTACTGTGACATACGTGTGTCCATCTGCAAATCAAACAGCATCCAGGCTCCAGGTATCACTGCCTCTCTACACCCTAGTCCATGCCATTGTCCTCTCTGGGCTGATGCAGTAGCCCCCGTCTGGCCTCCTTCACGCTGCAGCCCCTCAAGTCCAATCTGAACACAGAGGCTGGTGATTCCTGAGTCCTGTTCTGTCACTCATGTCACTGTCCCTCTCAGAAGCTTCTGGTGGCTTCTAATCTCACCAGAGTAAGAGCAACATCCCTGCAATCGCTTCTGTGCCATGCTGGCCCTGGCCCTAGTCACCTATGCTCCCTGCCTGCCTGACTCTGACCCCTGTGCACACTGTTCAGGCCCCACTGGCCTCCTGCTGTCCCTCACAGACATCCGGCTCACTCCTGCTTCCAACCTTAGCACTGTTCTTCCCTCTGCCTAGAATGCTCTTTCCCAGTGCCAGCGTCCTTCTGCTTTGCCTGAGAGTGACCTTAGGAGTGGAGTCCGCTTTCCTGTGTAGCACTTACCATGGTCGGACATCCGCTTCTTCGTGTTGACACTGTCCTTGGATTATCACTGCCTCCCCTGTGGAAGGGAGACTCCTGGAGGCTGGTGCGTGTCCTGTTTTATACCTGGAACGGCACCTGGTCTGAGGGTTGATTTGAGGAGCAGAGCTGCCAACCTCTGACAAAGCCTGGGCGTTACCGCAGACCCCGTTGTGGTAGAACGAGTCCTGCCCTCGAGCTGGGTTCCTGAAGTTATGGGGCTGTGCCTTCTAATTATGAAGTTCAAGGAGAACCTGCCCCAATCGTAGCGACTTCCTGTATCCTACCTGAGCGGCAGAGGGAAGTGTTAGTGGGGAGGTGTGATGAGGGCTGGGGTCTCCTGGCTTCAGGATCACACCACGGGGCAGATGACACCAGCTCACCAACTGGAATTCAAGCCGTGGGCAGGTAGTAACTGAGAACGAGGGTTTGTTGGGAATCAGAACGCCACCAGGTCAGTTCTTCCTCTTGGTGAAATGTCTCATCTTATCATCATTCGAAGAGAATTGTATAGTCATTAAACTTCTTAGAAGCAGAAATCCTCCCTTGTATTCCAGTTCAGCAGTTTTCATGGTTTCATGTCTCACCTGCTCACAGACCGTCACCTGAAACGCCCCAGCCGAGACTGCCTCATGGATGGGCCAAACTCCACCTCGTTGGCTGACGAGTCCCTGAACTTGTCAAGCCGCGGGAACTCCTCAGCGGGGAGTCCGCGCCCGCACATCCCAGCAGTGCACTGGGTCATCATGAGCATCTCCCCGCTGGGGTTCGTGGAACATGGCGTTCTGCTCTGGTTCCTCTGCTTCCGGATGCGGAGAAATCCCTTCACCGTCTACATCACCCACCTGTCCATCGCAGACATCTCGCTGCTCTTCTGCATTTTTATTCTGTCTATCGACTATGCTTTAGATTATGAGCTCTCTTCTGGCCATTACTACACGATTGTCACATTATCGGTGACGTTCTTGTTTGGCTACAACACGGGCCTCTATCTGCTGACGGCCATCAGCGTGGAGAGGTGCCTGTCCGTCCTGTACCCCATCTGGTACCGATGCCACCGCCCCAAGCACCAGTCGGCTTTCATCTGCACCCTCCTGTGGGCACTTTCTTGCTTGGTGACCACCATGGAATACGTCATGTGCATCGACAGTGGAGAAGAGAGCCACTCCCGAAGGGACTGCAGGGCGGTCATCATCTTCATAGCCGTTCTCAGCTTCCTGGTCTTCACCCCGCTCATGCTGGTGTCCAGCACCATCCTGGTGGTGAAGATCCGAAAGAACGCGTGGACGTCACACTCTTCGAAGCTGTACGTGGTCATCATGGTCACCATCGTCACATTCCTCATCTTCGCAGTGCCCATGCGCGTCCTGTACCTGCTGTACTACGAGTACTGGTCCACGTTCGGGAACCTGCACAACCTCTCCCTGCTCTTCTCCACCATCAACAGCAGCGCCAACCCTTTCATTTACTTCTTTGTGGGCAGCAGCAAGAAGAAGCGGTTCAAGGAGTCCTTAAAAGTGGTTCTCACCAGGGCCTTCAAGGACGAAACGCAGCCTCGGCGCAGGGAGGACAACGGCAATACCATCTCCATCGAGACGGTCGTCTGAGGACGGGGGAGGGACAGGATGGTGGACAACGGGGGCGCAGCACAGGCGACTTCTGGTTTGTGCGTGGAATACAACTGAAGTGTGCTTAAGTCTCCCGAACACAGAAGGACGCTCTTTCCACTGTGCACGAGATGCTAATAGCCATGACTGTGCTCCTGTCTTGTCTCCGCAGGAAATGCCTAAATCCATGTCACTCCTCTGTCGTTTCTGTACTTAACAAAACTCATTCAGCTCTGCTAGCTGTGCTGGTGGCATTCTATCGTGATTCACAAAAATCTACTCTAGTGGGAAGATTTACAGCTGGGACCAGGATAGGGTAACAAAAGTGGTCAGGACCGGAGGAGATGGCACAGTATGGTGGGAAGAACTAGGGTTCCAGAGTCAGCCTGACTCTGCCATTCACACCGTGAACTTGGGCAGAAGGTCTAACTGTCTGAGCCTCCTTTCCTCACCTCTGCCATGGTAACAGTGAGATCTAGACCTCCCAGGGTTTGCCACACACCTGGCACATTGTCAATCTTCAATAAATATTCATCTCTCCTCACCCCTTCAAGTGGAAGATAAAATGCTCGTTTCTGATTTGTAAAGTGCACACGTACACAGCTCTGCTGTGTACAAACATTGTCACGGCTTTTTAAATGTTGGGTGTAGCTGGGCACGGTAGGGCACCTATAATCCCAGTGACTCGGGAGGCTGAGGTAGGAGGATCACAAGTTCAAAGCCAGCCTCAGCAACTTAGCAAGGCTATCTCAAAATAAAAAAATAAAAAGGGTTGGGGATATGGCTCAGTGGTTAAGCACTACTGGGTTCAATCCTTGGTACCAAACCAAAAAAAAAAATAGTTGGTGTAGATTTGCGAGGTCTTTTTGTGTGACAGCTTTGTGGCATGGCACCACATGTGTGTGCCATGTGTGAACATCGGCAGATTCTGTGATCTTAGCAGCCAGGTGCAGGAGCATCGGTCCAGGTTTTGAAGACAAATATTTGCCCCCAGTGGCCTCCGATCCCAGGTGGGAACACTTAGATGCAGGGGAAATTGGGTTTGGAGATCCTGTGCTCACACACGTACTTCCAGAAGGCAACCTAATTTGCCAGTTCATGAGGGTGACTGTGTTCTGAAGACTCCCTCCACGGAGTGGGCTGTTTGTAGCCACCATGTCCTGACCTCCGCCAGGGGCATCTCTAGATGCCTCCTTTCCTGAGGTATTCCTGTGCATCGTACCTGGAAGGAGGCTCGGGGCAAGGGCTGTCAGGAACTCAGCCACACCTTGGAAGAGTCTGGAGCGTTTTCCTCAAGACAGACATTCCACGACCCCCTCAGCCTCTTTGCTCAGCACTGGCCCAGTGCAGGCTCTGCCTCCCGCTGTCCTCAGGCCACAGGTCCTGTCTGTAGACTGCACACATTGCTATGTCTACCCCCTGCTGCCCTTTCCAGGAGGCCCATGGAAGTGGCCATGCCTCCTGTGACTCTTCATGAGGGTAAAGGGTTCAAGTCCACAAAGAGGCCATTAGTATTTATTTTAGCTCTTTGTCCTCCAAAGGTCCAGAGGATCAATGACGAGGTGGCTCTCTTGCTTCTCTTGCTCCTGTTCCTTTCTCTGTCCTCTCCCTCAGAAAGAATGATCACCTTTAAGCATGGGAACGGCCTTGTTGGGGGAGATGTGTGTGTCTCTTCCACTGAGCTGCCAGGCTGGATGCGGGAGGCTTTTCAGTGGGTGACGATGTGTGATTCAGAAGGAGGCAGCTTGCTCTTGGGAGCCCATCTGGGGCGTGGAGCAATGACATTTAGGATGAGCTTGTTTCTGGTAGAAAACAGCCTCTCCACTGGGAAAGAACAGAATCTGGAGGTCAGAGTGGCTTCCCGGCTTCCATTGCCTCCCCGGTGCTGAGCACTGGGCTCTGGGCAGGGGAAAAGGGTCGACCTCACCCTTCCCCAGAGGGTGGTGTTAGTCAGGCTTCTGTTGCTGTGAAAAGCGACATCTGAGTTAATGGCTGTGGTTGCTGGGCCCCATTTCTGTGGACCTGTAGTGGCTCCATGCACCCTGCAGGAGGACACAGGGTGGGGAGGCCTGTTTCCCTCATGGCAGCTGGGAAGCAAAGAGAGAGGGGAAGAGGCTGGAATCCCAGTAGCCTTCAGGGACGTGTCCCCACTGACCTGCCTTCCTTCCCCAAGCCCCCCTTCCTAAAGGTTCCTCCACCACCCAACAGTGCCACAGGCTGGCTACCAAGCCTTTAGGGACACTTTCAAGCCATAGCAGAGATCATGGTCTCAAGGAGGAACCTAAGATGATTACAGATGAGGAATTTCTACCCACGGAAAATACAGTGAACTGACTGGAAGTCTCAGCTATTGCTTTCCTGTGTATAAAACAGGAGAATTGAACTCAATAATGCACATAAAAGATTGCTCTAAATTCTTATAGGATGATGCCTTGAAAGAAGCAGGCTTTGGAGTTTAGCTGTCATATAAAGACAAATTCCCAGGGCTGGAGTGGTGGCTCAGCGGTTACAGCACTTGCCTGGTAAGCGTGAGTACGCATGTTCAAACCCCAGCACCAAATACACTACGAAGTGTCTGAGGAATGAAAGTCACATGAAAAACTAAATAAAGATTGCTTCTCTCTCTCTCTTTCTCTCTCTGTCCTCTCCTTCTTTAAATAAAAAAAAAAAGACAAATTCCTTTCTCTCTTCGCCCAAATCCATCCCCAAAGCGTTTTTTGTTTGTTTGTTTGTTTGTGTGTTTTTTGGAGAGGGAGAGAGAGAAAGAGAAGGAGAGAATCAATTTTATTTAGCTTTTCATGTGGCTCTCATTGCTCTGACACTTCATTGCGTAGATGGTGCTGGGTTTGAACTTGGCGTCCTCATGTATGCCAGGCAAGCGCTGTAACCACTGAGCCACTGCTCCAGCACCCCCAAAGTGTTTTTATTTAGATAAAACTCAAACAAGATTCAAGAAAATGTGCAGGTATGGAGAGAAGGCTGGATAACATATACGCTTTGGGCATTTAGATGATTGCTGAAGCCATTGTAGGCTGCTAGGTGCCATTGCTGAGAATTTGGGGGCATGGGAGATTTTTCAGATATGACACCTGTCCTTAATGTAGGGAAAAGACTTGCAGCATGCATGCCCCAAGAGCTCTGGAAAACCCCCAAACATAGACAAGGTAAAGACAAGCACACGGAAGGTCCTGCCCTCTGCCACAGGAGACAAAGCTGCCGGTGCCACAGACCTCTGTCTGGAGAGTGCGGGAAGCGATGGGGTGATGGTTGAGAGGGAGGCAAATATCTTACTTTTATTTTTGTTTTTCTGCGGTGCCTCCAGCGTGCTGGGCAGGTGCGCTTCCGTCGGGCCACGACCCCAGGCAAGTCGTACATTTTGTAGTAGTGAATGATGGTGCCCCTGGCGTGACCTTTGGGTTGCTGAAGGTAGGTTAGGATTTCAAAGACTGAGGAGGGAGGAAGAGGTTCCAGGCCAGGACTGGGTGTGAGGGGGCAAGCACACAGCAGCTCCATCTGTGTGCCCTTTGCTGTGTGGCTGGACAAGTGGTCCTCAGTGACGCATGCCACCTGGGCCACCACCGCACCCTCTCCATGCGGCAGTTGTCCCTGGCTTTCTGCCACCGCATGCTCCATTTGGAGAGAACCTCATTCGGAGGAGCCTCCCTTTGGCCTCAGCCTACCGGCCCACATGGGGCTGGTCCCCTCCTCCACCAGCACTGTCTCTGGTCAGAGTGGCGGCCCTCAGTCCTTGCGCTCAAGCTGCACACTGGGTTAAACCCCAACCTGAGCCCAGTCTCCATGTTCTTACTCCTGCTGCCCCAGGTCTTGGCATGTTGACACCTCTCCTGAGCACCATTTATCTCCCTCGTGGTCAGTCCTCTGGTGTCCCTGGTCCTGTCACTCTCTCACCATGCCCCTCCATTCCCCATCCCCCGGCTCTTCTGTCCTGTGCTCCTGTCCAGTCTACCTCAGCTGCATGCCAGGCTGCTGAGTGGTGTGAGGACTTCCCCGGGCCCTGCAGATGAGGACTTCCAGACTCGGGTCTTCACCATGTGCTGCTCTTCCAACTCCCCCTCTCTCCTCAGCCCTCCATCAGGGGCCTTCTCAGTCAGTCCTCGTGACCCTGAAAGGAAAGGCCGTGCAGCCACAAGCTGAGCTCCTGACCACCACCGACCTCAGTCCCTGCTCCTCTTTCCCATCTGAGGCTCTTCCCTTCCGTCCCCAGCCTCCCAGGCCAGCAGACTCCTCTACTAATGAGTGAGACTGTTTTTTTTCTTTTCTTTCTTTTTTTCTTTTCTTTTTTTTAAGAGAAAATGATAGAGGGAGTGAGGGAGAGAGAGAATCAATTTTATTTATTTTTGCATCTGGACTTTGCTTCTCGGCTACTTAGCTGTGTACGTGGTACTGGGGTTTGAACCCGGGTCCTCGCACATGCCAGGCAAGCCCTCCAACCACCGAGCCACTGCTCCAGCCCCCTATTTTTATAGTAAGTCAAAACCTAGTCCCCACGGTGGTCCCCAAGTGTTCACATGTGCTGGCCCGGCTCTGCCTTGGGTACCCCGCCCTGCCCTTCACACTCCTCAGCCACTCACTCACTGCCTTGCGAATCTTCAGAGGTGCCAGGGATGCTGCTCCTCCTGGGCTTTCTTCCCACCTAGAAAACTGTCACCCCAGGCTCTGCTCAGTCCTTTCCTTTCTCGGCTTGTGGTTAGAATACCTGAGACTGGGTAAAGAAAAGAAAGAAGTTTTATTTCAGGTCATGCTCCTGAAGGTGGGGAAGTCCAAGATCAGGGCGCTGTACCGGGTAGAGCCTCGTGTTTTGTCTTAACAAGGCTAAGGGAAGGGCAAGCAGGTGCATGCATGGCGGGGGGTGGCCCTGCTTTATAAGGACCCACTCCCATGAGGAAGGAGCCAGTCCCTCCTAAGGACCTCTTACAGGCCCTCTTACACACCTAATGACCTCTTACACACGTGATGGAATCAGATGTCAGCATGAGCTTTGGAGGGAACTATCCACATTCGAACCTCAGCAGACGGCCGCTTCTGTAATCGGTCGTAGCTCTTGACCCAGCTGACCGACGACTGGAAGCGTCTCTTCTCTTGGATCCTAGTTTGCTGCTTCTCCCTCTAGCTCTCGTTTTGAATCCCACCTGTGATTTGGAATCTTCTCATCTCTGTCAGTATTGTCTTGTTCCTCCTTTAAACTGTCATGTTTTCCATGAGTCAGTGGCTGGGCCTCTGTCCCTCTCTGCTCCCTGGGGAGATTGATCCATTATCACTTACATGTTGGTGACCCTCAAATCTACATTTTCTGGTCAGAACTCTGCTGGGCTCCAGCTGAATGTGTCCTACTGCCTAATGGGCTTCAAGTGCAACCTGTCCCTTCCCCCATCGCTGTCGCCGTATTCTTTTCTCAGTAAACAGCATTAGTCACGATCACCCAAGCAGAACTATGTTCTTTTTCTTCTTCTTCTTTTTAGTTAGATCTAGAAAATTCCACTTACTCATTTGCATCCAGTTCAAGCATCAGTGACTCCAAAGAGCCTTCTGGAATTTGAGTTCCTAGTGAACCAACGTATACCTCCTCTTTCCCAGATTTTCCACATCTCTTCCCCTTCCTCTCTCAGCTGATGGCTTCCTTCCCTTTACAGAAGGAAAACAGAAGCAACTGGAAGAGCTCTCTGGCACCTTCCCCCTGCCACTTGATCTAGCTGCGCCTCTGCATGTGGACTTCATACTCTAAGGGAACTCATATGCTCCTGGCCAGGCGCTCCGGTCCCTTCCCCTGGCTTGCCTGGCAGCATTTCTACAGCTCGTCTCCCCTCTGTCCTGCACCATCAATTTTAGTCCAAGCCAAGGAAGGACAGCACTATGGGGAAGCGGGGCGGCTGGGACTACTTTTCTTCCTGCTACTTGTGTAGCACGGAACATGGGGTTGTGCTCTCTGTGTTGTGAATTCAAGGAAGGAAATCCACAGATACAAGGGTGAGAGCTAAGTAAGAGGATTTATCAGAGGCAAGGCAGGAAAGAAAGCAGAGACCCCCAAAGGGAAGGGGTTCCAAGAGAGGGTGCCAGAGAGTGGCTGCTGTCCAGGGGTTATCTAGCTCTCTAGGGCTAGGGAGCTGGTCCCCCCAATCCTGGGTAAGGCACTCTGTGTCCACAAGCCCCTCATGTGCTCTTTGGTCCAATCAGTTACCGTGCCTTTTTTGGTAGGGTCTGGGTACCAGGCAGTAGTTGTCTATCAGTTAGGTGGGGTTTTTTTGTTGTTGTTTGCTTGTTTGATTTTGTTTTGTCCTCTGTCTACACAGGAGGTGGCCTGACCTCAATGAGGCCTGGCTTGTGTCTGTAGTTTCTCAGGCCTGCTATGCAGAGAACTGACCTCAAGAGCCCTTTTCCTGCCTGTCGTGTCTCACACATACCATCTCTGTGGACAGCACTGTTTCCACAGGCCTGGTCAACCAGAGGCCACCAGCAGTCCTGTGTCATTCTTCCCTTCCCTGTGCCCAACAGCCCCCAGGTGCCCAGTGGAGTGGTTTAAAAAACACCTGAAAGGTGCCTGATGGAGTCCCTACAATTTTACCATGAGGAGAATAATTCCTTTAGGCTAAATTTTGTGTTTTCACTCCCCTTCCAAAATTCTAGGTGCTTCTTGACTTATGATGGGGCTACATTCTGATAAACCCATTAGAGATTGACATGGTCCCTAGGCAAAAATGCATTTAACCTACCTAAATACTGACCATCACAGCCTGGCACACAGCACACTGGAGTCGGGCGTTGCTCTTGTCGCCCAGCTGACTGGGAGCTGTGGCTCTCTGCCACTGTCTGGCATCTTGAGAGAGGACAGGGCTACATGTCGCCAGCCTGGGAAAGGATCCAAATTCAAAATTCCAAGGACAGTTTCTACTGAATGCATATGGCATTCACACCATCATAAAGTTGAAATGTCACAAGTCAAACTCTTGCAAGTTGAGGACTGTCTGTATAAACCATCAAGCTGTACAGAACATTTCCTGTGCTTTTTCTCATGAAGAGGAGAATTATAAGACTAGACATCCAGGATTTCAGGGCGGTGGGAGTGAAGAAAGGAGGAAGGAGAGAAGCAAAGTTCGGGACTACTTGGTCTCACAACAGGAGGCTTCTTTTCTTTCTAACACTTGACTCCGTAGCATTGCAAGGTTGTGTGGGAAATTCAGATTTACTATGAAAACGTTTATTAACAAACTTATCACTCAGAGCAGTCTCCCTCCGTGTTTGGTGCTAGGTTCTCTGTTTCTCTGCCTCATCAACACTGCTGCGGGTACGCCTTGTGACTTGGGAGTCAACACAAGCACAATGTGAACTGATAAAGAAGTGACACTGGCAAACATGGGATTCTGTGAAGTTGGTAAGAGAGGCATCAGAGAATTATTAAAGTAACTCCCAACTTTTGGTAAAAGATCTTGTAGCAGAGTTAGCACAGTCAGCAGTTGAATCAGAGGGAGATAGACAAGGATGGTGATGTAAGGGAGCTTCCAAAAACAAGGTTTTTCAGGGGGTGGAGCGGTGGCTCTGTGGTTATGGTGCTTTCCCGCCATGCCCAAGTACATGGGTTTGAACCCCAGCACTAACTGTCACAGCAATGAAAACCACATGAAAAACTAAATAAAAATTGATTTTCTTTGTCTCTCTGTCTCTCTCTCACTGTCCCTCTCTCTTCTGAGAAAGAGGGGGAAAAAGGTTTTTCATATTAAATGTTTAAAAGAGGCATTTGGGAACAATGATTGAGTCTTCAGGTACTTTTGCAAAAATTACCCACTTTTTGATATTTGGCAAAAGTAATCTTTAGGAAAAAAGTGCCACTCCATCATTATACAATTTTGACAAAAATTTGTGCTAAAAATGAACTCTCTTTTGTGGCTTCAAATAATTGCATATTGTCATTTCTCAAGGCTCTCTCACTGATTGAGCTTGACTTCTCATTTGGTGTCTCTTGCAGTTGGAAGTCACAGCCAGATATTGGTTGAGCGTGCAGCCTTCTGAAGACTTAACTGGGTAGGGCTTCCAAGATGGCGCACTCACCTGGCTGGTCCTTGGCTGTGGATGCAGCCAGAGTAGCTGACCGAGTTTCCATCCAAGTCCCCTTGATGTGGCCTGAGCTTCTTCCCACACAGTGACTGTGTTCTGGGATGCAGCTTCCTGAGAATGAGCTTCCCTAGGAGACCAAAATCAACTACTGAGTTCTCATTTGTTAAAATAATTGGCACATTGTTTAAATTATGATGTTTCCACAAAGGCAAAATAGAAAATGTTTTCATAACTTTAACTTCTTTTTTTTTTAGGATTTACTATGAAATTTTGACTCCTTCTTTAATAAAATTTTTTTTGAATGAACTTTCACTGAAGCCAGAAAACCAAAATAAAGAGGTCCTCTTGCACTAATTATTTTAGAATGTGAACATATGACTATTAATACACAGGGTGAAACTGTTGAATCAGATCTAATGCGAATTAAAGATCTTACCCTACATGATGAGACCATGATCCAAATACTAAGAGGCAAGTGCTGGGCATAATGAAACAGTCTTTTCTGGAGAAGCCAAAACTTTCATGATGCAGCTCCTAAAAACATCCCCTTCTCCTATCTTAGCAAATAGTTTAGTTTCTGATTGATGAGTTTTGGGTGACTTGTATAGACACAAAGATCTTAAAGGAAGCTGGCTGGGTTTGGGGGTGCATCTGTTTTGTATTGTTAATTACACAGGTAGAAACTACTTACTTGACCCCCCTTCTATAGATTTTCATGCCTCTTGAATCTAAAAACCCCAAATTTATTTATAGTAAGCAATCTTAATAGATGATGTGCATCCTGCTGAACCTAGAAGCAGTCTCACAGTATTCCATTTTACAATCTGATTGAGGTCTTTAGCATCTTTATGTAGAACCTTGCTGAGGTCACTTGCTAGTTCCCCAGGCTCTCCTGCAGGGAAGGAGTGAGTTACAGGTTCATGGCCCACACTCCCTTTCTGGTACCTTCTACATCCAGCAGACTGGAGTGCTGAGGCAGAGATCTTGCTGGAGGAGCAGTGGAAAGAACGTTGTGTTTAAGTGAGGAGAAGAGGATTACAAGCCTGACTATCCACTAAGTAGCTGTGCAAAAGTTGGCAAGTTAATCCCATGACCATTAGTGACTTGAGTGGAGTCCCTCCAAAGCAGATCCTGAGCCAAAGATTTAGAGAAAGGGACTTGCTGGGGAGTCAGGAGGAGAGCATCTGGGAATGGGGAGTCCAAACAGGACAGAGAGGGGGCCATCAGGACAGTGAGGACCGTGCTCTGCACTGCACTGCTGGAGGGACGAAGGGGCCATGACACTGCCCCCCCAGCTCCTGGCCCTCATTGAGAAGTGTAATTTTCCAACTTTGGCACTCAGCTTTCCTGTTTCTGCCCTGTGCACAACACCGTGAGGCAGAGTGACACGGGAGCCATGGGCAGGTGCAGGATCCGCCTACAGGTGACCTCAGAGGTGGCTGCTGGGCTGACCAACAGCATCTGCTAATGGGATAAAAACCCCTGTCCCCTAGAGTAGCTGTGCCAAGTTAAGTGAAATAATACACATGGAGACTGAACCGCAAAGCATCCATCAAGAGTGAGCTCTGCCTAGGCTGGGAATGTGACTCCATGGTAGAGCACTTGCCTGGCCCTGGGTTCAATCCCCAGCACCACAAAAGGAGAAAACAGTTAGCTTCTCCTTGAGGACACTATGCAAAGTGATGTACCCAGGCACCAAAGGACAGCTGCCATCTGATTCCCTGGAGCAGAGACGGAAGTTGCAGGGGACAAGCAGGGGGGATGGGGAGGCAGTGTTTAAAGGACGACAGAGATGCTAACACTGTTGTACGGTGCTTGTAAAGACCATCAAGACAGCGTTGCTGCAGTAGGGCGGTGCTCTTGATACCTTCCGGCACTAGATGTGTTTCTCAGCCTGCGGGGCCACAGCACCAGGTCAGTACTGTGGGAGAAGAAGGGAGAGGACCTCCCATCACTGCAGTGAGCTGGGCGCGATTGCACAGCACGTGTCAGAGTCACTGCTTTCCAGTGGTCACGGCAGCCTCGGAAGTGGCCCCATCCCATCTCACAGAGGCTAGGAAAGGTCCTGATGGTGACCGGGTGACCGTGTTGGACTTAGTGGGCCACACAATCCGTGACGTCATGCCGCAGCCCTGCAGAGGTGGGGAAGCAGCCCCCGCAGAACTTCAGCTCACGCAGAGGGCTGTGCCCCCGTGAAACTGCATTTATGGGTACAGAAAGTTCAACTTCTTTTAATTTTTGTATCATAAAAATTCTCCTTTCTTCTTTCAAACCTTCAGCCATTTTAAAATTTCAAAAGCAAATTAATTTTAGCTTGCACATTGTTTTACTCAGTGTTTTCACTGCTGTGACCAAAAGACCTGACAAGAACAATTTTAGAGGAGAAAACAGTTTATGTGGGGGCTCACGGTTTTAGAGTTCTCAGTCCGTAGAGGGCTGACTCCACTCCTCAGGGCTGGAGGTGAGAATGAACATCCTGGCGGAAGAGTGTGGCAGAGGGAAGTGGCTCAGGATGTGGCCAAGAAGCAGAGAGAGAGAGAGAGCAGGGGCCCAGCGACCCACCTCCTCCAGCCACAGCCTGCCTGCTTGCAGTCTCCACCCAGTTAATCCCACGAGCTCAGGTTCAGGCTCTCAACCATTTCACCGCTGACCTTCCTTGCAAGATCTCACACGTGAGCTTTTGGGGGTTGCTTCACATCTAAACCATCACACAGGTTGTCCAAAAACACGTGGCAGCCGGATTTGGCAATGCTGTTCTTTGCTACCCCTGGGCTAGAATGTTTGGGGTCCTCCTGGACCCATCTTCCTTGCCATCACAGCGCATCCACTTGACAGCCCTGACAGCAGAAGGGGCGGATCTTCGTTGTCTCCTGGTGCATTTAACTTCGCAGTAGGACCAGCAGAGACATCCTTCTCAGGCCTGGTAGATGAAATTGAGGTAAAGATGATGAATTTAGCTTTTGGCAAATCACAAGGTGACACAAAAATGAGAAATTTTCTGTAGTAGGTAATTTGGCTGCAAATATAACTCCAGTTCTTTGCTCAGGGTCCATTATATTTGCTCATACCAAACTATATTATCTGCTTTGAGAGGGAATTATCAGAATTTTTCAGAGATCAGAAATGAAATGTTCACACATAAGAATTTTGTGTTTAGAAGGATAAAGATCTCACATATGGCTTCTGGGTACGGTGAAAATGAAATCTAGTTGCTAACAAATTCAAAACCAGAACAAGCCTAATATTGAGTTGATTAGCACTTGCAAGTTCTGTGCCATCGCTATCCTAAACAAGGAACATAAGCCTCGTCCCAAATTGTGGCATAAATATTTTAGGAGTGCTACCGCAAAGGTCATTATCACACTGATTTATTGATGTATGCTTTGGATCAAAATGTACCTTTGAGAATGATTTGCTCTTAAGCAAATTTAGAAAGCTAAAAACATTCCTTAAAACACATAAAAAAATACAATGGCACAACGAAACATCATTAAAAACCCTTCAGGACCCTTGGCAGTGGTTGAACTGAGCTACCAAGCACTTCCTGTCCTTCTTCCCAGGAACGAGACAACCGATGGGTGATTTTCCTTTCTGCACCTGACTGGGACAAGCACTCACACCCTGGGGAGTGTATGACAGGGCTGGTTGGCTGTTTGGTGGTTTAGCGCATCAGGGTCTTGCCTTTTATTTCTCCTGATCAAGTTCAAGGGCATTTCCTCGTTGAACTTTAGGTTTGAAGGCTCATCTGCATGACATTGTCACAGGCTCAAGTCTGGTGCATCAGCCCATGGCCGCTTTCAGCCCTCCATGTCCCACTGTTTTCTCTGGGACTGTCCTTCAGGAAGGAGAAGGAGAGCTGCTCAGCCCCTGGTCCACAGTGACCCTTCAAGAATTTCACTCTTAGGCTGTCCCTCCTGGCTTTGATGCCCCTTAAAGCTCTTATGCCCAGCTGCTATGGTCTGAAATTTTGTGTCCCCCAAATTCACAGGGTGAAATCCTATACCCCCACCATGATGGTATTGGAGTTGGGGCCTTTAGGAGGTAGTTAGGCCATTATGAATAGGATTAGTGCTCCTATCCAAGAAGCCCCAGTGAGCCCGCCTACCCTCCACCCGTGAGCCCCAGACAGAAGGCTCCATCTGGGACCCAGGAAGGGGCCCTCCCCAGGGCGAGCTCCGCTTTGATCCTGAACTTCAGCCTCCAGAACCGTGGGCATCTGCTGTTTACCAGCTATAGCGGCCCGAGACACCAGTTTTTGTGGCCAAGGCAGATGAGCTGAGAAGGGGAGGACAAGGCTGATGGGGGCAGGCGTCACCCACGCTGCAGTGTGCAGAGCACCTATGGGCTCGCATCACCTCCCTGCCCAGGAACAGCGTGAGGAGAAGGAAGGAAACCAGGGCTCTGGGAAAGTGGCCTGCCAGACCAGATGCACCTGCGCCCCCTCCACTGCAGTGCTCATCGCAGCTGCTCTGAAGGGGAAGGTGGCAGGAGACTGAGAGCTCAGGGCTGAATTCCTCAGGAAGTGTCCCCAGCAGAGCCCCAGCCCCTGCACAGGTCACAGCCCGAGAGTGGGGCAGGGTGTGAGGAAGGTCCTGCTGGGCAGAGGGCACCTGGTGGCAGAGTGAGCAGAGCATTTGCCCTCTTCAAGGAGTCAGGTGGGGGCTTCTGGTCCGCACTGAAACACTGGACTTGAGTTTCCTACAAAGTTGTCTTTTTGCTTTGCTTTTTAACTAGTATATTTTAAATCACATTTTGTGAAAGAAATGACCACAAGGATTGGAGATAAAAACCAGTGGAAAGTCCCCCCACCCCCGGACGTTTGGGAAGCGCAGCTTCAGGTCTGTGAACCAAGGGGATCTCTTTCCTCTTCTGCTCTTCTGGGGAGCTGTTTTTCATTGCAAAGGCTGCTATTGTGTTCTGTTGATGTGTTGTTTTATCGTGGTGATTTTATGTTGCTATAACAATTACCTGAGATAAATCAACTTAAATAGAGGAAAAGGGTGTTTTGCCTCACAGTTTCAGAAGTTTCAGCCCATGGTTCCGTGCCTGGCTGCTCTGGGCAGGTAGCAGCACCGAGTATCGTGGAGGAGGGGTGCATGACACAGTGAGCTGCTCACCTCCTGGCAGCCAGGAGTCAAGAGGGACAGGAAGGGGACAGGAGTCTCAATATCCCTTTCAAGGACACATGCCAGTGATCTTCCTTCCAATGAGGCCCCACCTCTTAAAGGGTCCACCCCGTCCCAATGACACCAGGGGCTGGGGACCAAGCCTTCAACACATGGGTCTTTGCGGGACTTCAGGTCCGAGCTATAGCAGTTAGGTTGTGTTGTTATTGTGTGCATTGGATTGTATTGTGCTGCGCGGTATTTTATTGTGTTGTGTTGTATTGCATTATGGTGTGGCATGTAGCATTGTGTTGGGCTGTATTATATTGTGCTGTTTTATATTTGTGGTAGGTCTAAAGAAAAGCAGTGATCAGTGACCTACATAAAGGGCAGCTCTGGTGTGTGCCATAGCGGCTGAGTTGCCCTTCCCCTGAGCCTTGCCAGTTTGCTCACACTGGTCCTGGAGGCTGAGCCGCCACCTGCTGCCTCCACACACCAACCCAACGACATTCCAGGCACCTTTTCTTTTTTCTTTCTTTCTTTCTTTTTTTTTTTTTAAGAGAGAGAGAGAGAGAGAGAGAATATTATTTTGTTTCCCATGTGACTTTCATTCCTCTGAGACTTCATTGTGTATGTGGTGCTGGGGTTTGAACCCGCGTCCTCACGCATGCCAGGCAAGCGCCACTGCTCCAGCCCCCCAGGCACTTATTTGTCCACACAAATGCCAGTGCAGTTGGAAATGTCAGTTTTACACACTGTCCCGGTTGCAACAGGACAGGAAGAAGGGTCTGTCCCCTCTCTTCCCCTACGAGAGCTGGGCTCTGCATTCCACCAATTGAAGTGACGAGTGTCCGTTCTGGTCCATGCCTTTGGCCACCTGCATTCCACACTTGCTCCTTTCCCCATTTCAAACCCTTTCAGCACACACACAACCCTCTTGCTCTAGCCTCCCTCAGAGGTTTCCAGTTATTGCATCCAGCTCCAAGTCCAAGGTGCCTGGGTCCACCCACTGCTCTTCCTTTCTCTAGGGTTAGAGAGAAGTAACAAAACAACCCCCCCCAAAAAAAACAAATAAATCCCCAAGGTAGCACATATTCATCTGAAATATTAAGATATTTCTCATTCAGTTCATACCCTGTTGACCATTGATCTGTACACCTATGAGAATGAGTTTTATGGTATGGGTTTTGCATGATCTACGTGTGACTCAGTCAATGAATAATAAAGAAGAACATAATGTCTGCTCTCTGCATTATTTTTTTAAAATCTACGGTTTCTCCCAAGAAACTAAGGGGCCAGACTTCCTTGTGAAGCCTTGGGTAGCTTTAGGTTTGGGTGTGTATGGTATTCTCTGTGCTTTAAACAGAAGGGAAGGGTTGATATTATGTGATGAATCGTCCACATCTTTTAGCAATATTCTCTTCTTCATGAACCTGAGTTCAGAAGTCTTACCCACTGGCTGTACCTGTGCAACTATAAATAACTGCCTTGGGAGAAGCAGAGTTTACTGTAGTCCTTTCCTATTTACAGGTTCACATTCTCAGTTTTAGTTACCTGTGGTCAACTGTGGTCTGAAAATATTAAATGAAAAATTCCAGCCAGGTGCAGTGGTTCATGACTATAATCCCAGTGACTTGGGAGGCCAAGGCAAGAGGATCGCAAGTTCAAAGCCAGACTCAGCAACTTAGTGAGACTCTGAATCAAAATAAAATATAAAAAGGGGGCTGGGAATGTGGCTCAGTGGTTAAGCGCCCCTGGGTTCAATCCTTGGTACCAAAAAAAAAAAAAATCTAAAAGTAAACAATTCATGTGTTTTAAATTGTTAAATTGTACACCACTCTAAGAAGCACGATGAAATCTTGTGCCATCCAGCTCCATCCCACTCAGGATGTGAATCGTCCCTTTGTCCAGGGTATCCACACTGTATGTGCTACCTTCCTGTTCGTCACTTGGTAGTCATCTCTGCTATGTGCTTGTTTTCAGGTAGCCCTTATTTTAATTAATAATGGCCCCAAAGTATAAGAGTAGTGAAGCGAAGGAGGTCCAGGCTATAAAACAAGGAAGGACAGATTAATTCTGGTACTAATGGCAATGCTGTGGGACGCATTCTCAGAGGTGTTTCAGGGATCCGCTGAGGATCTTGGAATGCACTCCCCTTGAACAAGGGAGACTGCCATAACACCAACTCAATTAGCTACTTAGTATTTGCCCGACAGTTTTCCCAGGGTGCTTGTCTCATTCAATCCTGACCCCATCTCCATTTCACAGATCAGGGTCCTGCAACTACCAGGCGGTAGAACCAAGATCCAAGCGGACAGTGTGACTCCTCACCTTTTCTTTTCGTTTTTCTCAATGATCAGATTCATTCCTATGCTGCCCAAAGACCAGCGTTCGCTGTTTATCCTGAATGGGAAGTTAAGATCTGCCTGTGTCCTGTATACGAGATGAGGAATCGCTGGGGAGAGATTAACTTCCTTCAAAGAGACAGCAGCGCAGAGTTTAGCAAACGCCACCTCCACGCTCTGGCTCCTTGCTCGTTACCCAGTTCTCCTCCCCCAGGCCAGCTGCTGCAGTGCGCTATGTTGTGGTTAAACTTCATGGAAGAAATGGAACTGGGGCTGCTCCAACATTCTCCTTTCGGGTTTTAAAGGAAGGTTCTGCATGAAGCTGTGTCACCCCTGCTGACAAGCAGGAACAGAACCTGCTGTGACGATTCAGCTCTGGGACCTGGGTGCTGTTGATGGACCCTTCTCACCTGGTGGTTGTCCCTACTAGAATCATCCTGGGGTCCTGCCCCTTGAGGGAAGCCAATGACAGAAGTGTTCCAGAGCAGAAACCTGGCAAGTTGGAGGTGTAGAATGAAAATACAGACAGATGGCCTGGAAACGTGAAGGGCAGCCCTAAAGCATCCTGGGAAGGATAGCAGTGAAATTCGGTGATAAAACAGAAGGCGGATGGATGTGACAGAGCACACGAAGCAAGAGGAACGGAACTGGTGTGAGGGAGATAAGAACTAAAAGTCCACAAAGTGATGCGTGGAAAACAAATTATGTAATAATTAGCTGGTATCCACATCTTTCATCAAAGAGCTTAAATGTTTTAAAACTAACATAAAATTTCTATGCACCCTATCCCAGGCCTGTTTTTGGAGCCCTTCTTTTGCCGGAATGATCCAGGCTTGGCCCCCACACACCCTTTTTTCCTCAGCAGTGAGTCTCTGCAAAGACCCGTCTTCGAAAGCTTTTATATTTCAGTAAATGTTAAGTGAATTAATAAAGAAAACTTTCATTAAGATAACAACTAAAAAATAAACAGTATGGGGGCTGGAGCGGAGGCTCAGCGGTTACGGCGCTTGCCTGGCCTGTGCAAGGACGCGGGTTTGAACCCCAGCGCCACATACACAATGAAATGTTGGAGCAACGAAAGCCACATGAAAAGCTAAATAAAATTCATTCTCTCTTTCTCTCTGTCTCTCACTGTCCCTCTCTTTAAAAGAAAATGTCTTTTTTCCCCTTCCGAGTGTCACCCTCAAATTTTGCTTTTGAAAATCCATTCAAGGCAGCCAGTGTCTACATTTAGTCCACGCACATCAGCAGAACCATTGCCCCAAACACTGTCCTTGCCACTCTCTTGCAATTAATGCTTCATCAGATGTAGGTGACACGATTGAGAGCTGCCTTTTGTGTGCTTTTGAGGTCTATGAAGATGACATCCTGGGCTGGGGTGTAGCTCAGTGGTAGAGCACTTGCCTTCCATGTTACAGGCCCTGGGTTCAACCTGGGTCCAATCCTCAGCACCAGAGGAGGGAAATGTATAAACTGGAGCTTTCTGCAAATAGCTTTCCCCACACTTTATTTATCTTCTTCTGTTCTTGGTGGGCTGTTTCCTGTTTTTCTTTTTTTGTGTTGGATTCTGCTGTTTCAAAAGTTTTTATGCGGGTTTTCTCATACACTTGTGCAAGAATTTCTCTTGAGTCTACACCTGGGAGCAGGACTGCTGGGTCAGATTTATAAAACAATACCAAAGTGTCTTCCAAAGTGGGCAGGTCTGGGAGTGAAGCAATATGCATTCCCACCCACACTGCGTGAATCTAGTTGATTCCCACCCTGTCTGTGCTTGTCAATGTTTGTCAGGGTAGAGGGTATGAAATGGAATATCATTTAGATTTAATTTGTATTTACCAATTCACTAAAGAGGCAGAGTGTCTTTTTATGATTGTTGGTCATATATGCTGTTCTGGGTTGAATAGCGTCCCATCTTCCCCCAAATTCATGTCCATCTGGAACCGTAGATTGTAGGCTTATTTGAAAATAGGGTCTTGTTTTTTTAGCTGGATCATATGGACCCACCATATGACCTAGCTATCCCTCTTCTGGGTATTTTCCCCGGGGAGTTAGAATCAGCACATTACAGTGACACAGCAAAATCAATGTTCATAACAGCTTAATTTACAACAGCTAAACTATGGTACCAACCCAGAGGCCCCTCACTGGATGAGTGAATTAAAAAACTGTGGTATATATACACAATGGAGCTCTACTCTGCTATTAGAGAGAACAATATCATGGCATTTGCAGCCAAATGGATGGAGATGGAAAAAATTATGTTGAGTGAAATATCCCAAACCCAGACTTAAGGGCCAAACATTTTCTACATATATAGAAGCTAGAATACAATCTAAGACAGATTGAAAGTTAGCTAAGCTCAATAATAACCTCAACATAGGTGAATTTTTACATGAGCAGGAGGAACCATAACTATGCAGTTAAGGGGAGAAAAGAGGGGGACAGAGAGGGGAGGGAGGGACTAGGGGGGTTATCAATGCAGCTGGAGGGAGGAAGTAGGGGGGTTATCAATGCAATTGGGAACCCTTGACTCCCATGAGAAGCCCAATTAACATGGGAGTAAAGTAGGGGAAACATGGAAACATGGAGTGGTCAGAGGGGGGAGACCATGGACTAGGATCAGTCAACTTACTCTGTCAGTATCTATGTGTGCATGAATGTGCAATAATGATTCCCTCCAATATGTAAGACTATGTTGAACAAATTTAAAAAAAGAAAATATGATTTTTTTAAGAGAGAAGAGAGAATCAATTCTATTTAGTTTTTCATGTGGCCTTCATTGCTCTGACACTTCATTGTGTACGTGGTGCTAGGGTTTGAACACACATCCTTGCCCATGCAAGGCAAGCACCATAACTGTTGAGCCACCACTCCAGCCCCAAAATAGGGTCTTTGAAGGTGTAATTTGTTAAACTATGGAGATTGTTTAATCAAATTATGCTGAAGATTATGATTGGGTTAGAGTGCACCCCAAATCCAGTGACTGGTGTCCATGCAGAGGGCCGGGTAAAGACAGAAGCAGAAGGAAGTTGGAGTGAAATGTCCACAAGTCCAGAACTGGCCATCAGCCTCCTAGGAAAAGGCAAGGAGGGGTTCTTCTCCAGTGCTGTCAGAGTAGACATGGCTCTAGGGAGACCTTGTGTTTGTTCCGTTGGTCAATTTTTTAAAATGCACCTGTCAAGTCCACGCTGCCTTCCCTGCTAGAGCTTAGTGTAAGCACTGGTTTCAGGTAATTCCTTGCCCTCTTTTTATTTAAGTCTGATAAAGCAGAAGCTGCCAGTGTCCCCTGCCATGTCCTTTGGATGCCTTCACATTCCCTCTTGCATTACCAGTTTTTCTCGGAGCACCCTCAAAACATCACCTTCACAGAAATCCCTGTTCCCGGGTCTTCTGGAACTAAACTATTTTAAGCCCTTGACACTCCACATATAATCTCTTTTCAAGTTACATGAAAATTCTGTTGAGGAAGGTATAAAAACCATTTAATTATATAATGAATGAATTGTATGATATACAAATTATATCTGAATAAAGATGTTTTTAAAAAATGTTTTTTTGGAATTGCGTAACATATATATCAGTTTTGGAAAATTATGCCCTTATGATATTATATATTTTACACATATATATGAAATATTTTTCCACTTAATGGTCTTTTAAAATAACTTCCAACAGTTTTTACAACTTTCTAAATAATGGTCTTGCATACATTTTATTAGATTTATTTCTAGATGGCCTATAATTTTGTTGCTATTGTAGATAATGTAAGTTTTGCTTTCTTTTGATTGTGCTTCCTGTTTTTGGTTTTGTTTTTTTTTTTTTTTTTTTTTTTTTTTTTTTTTTTTTTTTTTTTTGCTGTGTATCAAAATGCAACTGACTTTTATGCTTTGTCCTATATTTTTGGTATGCCTCCTAATTTGGGGCTGAATTCTGAACATTACGTATGAGTAATGTATGTCACGATCCCTTTGTTAATCTAATAAACCCTCTTAGAAATAAAGTCCTTGTAAG
The DNA here is from genome assembly GCA_004027875.1 of Aplodontia rufa. Lineage (NCBI taxonomy): Eukaryota > Metazoa > Chordata > Mammalia > Rodentia > Aplodontiidae > Aplodontia > Aplodontia rufa. The sequence goes on along the minus strand of PVKS010006964.1, from coordinate 14,305 downwards.
AAATGCATAAAATAAGATGCATGGAATTACAAAGCAGCCCACCATATTAAAATGCAGCCCTTTCCACAGACTGTTCAGAGGCACCCGGACACCAGGTTTCAAATGCTGTAGAGGTGTGGGTGATGTTAGCTCCATCAGAGGGGTTCATTGCAGCCTTTGGTTAAATGGTGTGGGGTTCCATCACCTTAACCCAATTAGGAGCTGGGCTGACTCGTGGCTGAGCTGCAGGTGTGGGGACTGCACCCCGGGTGTGCACCCCCTTGGCAGGACACGCGTCTCTGGAGTCGTCCCGAGGCACCCATTTTAATGCTAGATAACTCTGAAGCAAGATAAATCTCAGTCACCCAGTGTTTGGGGGGAACATTACATTTGGCAGAAGCAAACAAATTTTCACAGATAATAGCTGCAGACAGATTGTGGATATCAAGACATTTGATCACAGGGTTCTGACATTTAACAACTTGGGGGTTTGGAGGTTTCTTGGCGTTCAGAGATAGGCAGAGCTTAATACACCAAAGAAGTCATTCTTCAGCTTTTTTCTGAAAGGCTGTAAATAGCATTTTACAAGTTGTGTCCATCATTTTTATGGGAACATTAACTATCCCTCTAGCACAATACTTTTGTGAAGGAAAGAACATTTCTAAATATATTTATTAATTACCAAATCACAAGACAAAGGAAAAATCAGAGGGAATTGCCTTCCTTGTTTTTTCCCATGATCCAAAAAGATTGTTTAAGATATTTTTAAATGTACAGTTTTGACCTTTTAGTTAATTTACATTATGTTTTGGCAATAGACAGAGTTATGTAACAGTGCTGCCTCTGAGGGTGGGGGGAGCCTCACTATTTAAATTTAGAATGTTTGGTTAAGAAGGAACTTTTTTTCCCCCTTTCAATATTTATTCTGCAAGTTTACGGAAACCAGAGCTTTATATTCTTGCCTAAAAAAGAAACAACAATAAATAGACTACAATGCTTTCCATATCACATTCTTTCAATTATTCGAGGTCAGCTGAAAGAAAGGGTTCTTCACAGTCTGTGGCTCAACGTGGTCGTTACAATTCTTCACATTTTCTATTCAGATTAGCTCGGATGTTTATTGACCATCTACGTTCCAGGCACTGAGGTCCTGGCTCAGAGAGTCTGAATTTTGTTCCATGTTTGTGTGTAACCCACAGGAGTGCTTTGGGGAGAATGCCAGGACAGGGGCCCCAAAAGCAGCAAAATAAAAGGCTTTTAGTGACACATTTATTTTCTAGAAAATCCTTTAGCAGTTTACACTCAGAAGAATGGAGAGACTGCTCTTGCTTTCGGCATGTGTGTTCATTTTGAATTCTACAGCTTAGTTTTGTTCTCATTTTGAAGTTCATAGAGCCCAGTTGGCCGGCGTCATTGCTTCTCCAGGGCTTGGGATCACTCAAGGTCTCCAAGTAGTTCGACTTTTAAGTTTCGCCTTTGCACACTCGGTGGAGAGAAGCTTAGGAGATGGAAGGCTGGGCTTTTTATCCACGCTGTGTGCTTCTCCTGCCTCCACAGTCTCAACCCCAGAATCCCCAGCTGAGAGAAAAGAAATGCAAGAAGCTTTGCTTTGGACAGATTTAGTGCAGAGGACATGGTGATTTGAAGGTGAATGATCTTCTCCAGAGAGCTCAGTTGGAGAGGTGGGAAGGAAGAGAAAGCTCTTCCAGGATTGCAGGCCTGCTGGGGCCAAGAATTTCAGGGCTGATCAAGGAGGAGGCATGACCCCCGGGTGGCAGTATTGCACTGACAGAGGAGCCCAGGGGACAGCACCCTCACAGAAGACCGCAGAGATAGTGGGGCTGGGGCACCCAGAAGGGGAAGAGGGCAAGGCAAGTACCCGAAGGGGCCTGTGTGCCTGGACAACGCAGCTCAGCAACAGGGTGGGGTGTCTCTGAGACAGAAAATGTCAAAGGGCCGCAGCAGTTTGGAATCTGTGATGGCCGATTTTGTGTGTCAGCTTGACTGGGTCATGGGGAGCCCGTATATTTGGTTAAACATTATTTTGTTGTGCCTGAGGATGTCTCTGGATTAAATAAACATTTGAGTCAGTAGATGGAGTCAAGCAAACTGCCCTTGCCTCGGGGTGAGTGGGCCTCTCCAATCTGTTGGAGGCCTGCTAGAACGAAAGGGGCTAAGGGAGAATTAGCTGCCTCTCCCTGACAGTCTGAGCTGGAACATCGATTTCTCCTGCCACAGGACTCGAGCTGCGGCTTGTCCACTGCAGATCTTGGGACTTCTCTGCTCCCGTAACTGTGAGCCAGTTCCTCATATGCAATCCCCCCCCCCCAATCTCTTATCTGTCTCTTCCTCTGCCACACGCACACGCGCGCGCACACACGCTCCCACACTGCATTAAGTGTATATAGAATGTGTGCAATACATCTTATTGGTCCTTTCTCTGGAGATGCCAGACTCATGCAGGGTCGGTTAGAGAAGCAGAGTTCCTTATCTGTGGCTCGATGTTGGGCACAGTTTCATGGGGTTTGTAGAGTAGGCAGGGTCTCAATGGCTAAAGCAATCACATGTGTAAGATTTGAGTTTGATGGCTGTGGGCTTTGGGCAAGTGGACCTTGGCTGCCGTGCTGGTTCAAGAAGCAAGGGAGCCCCTGGAGGCCCAGCACAGAGCCACCCTCTGGCCCACCTAGAGAGTTATGCAGGGAAAAGAGGAGAGTCCCTGGTTAGGAAAGGTCTCAACAGCTCACGGGGTTCTTCCTCTTGCAGGATGGGCGTCTTCTGTTCTGAGTGAACTCTGCCACCCTTACTCACCCACCCCACTCCAGCCTGCAGGGCAGAGCAAGGGCTCCGGTAACAATAGCAATGGGGACAAAGAGACCTCACTCCTCTGGGCTCTGTTCATGTCCCTGTTCTCCCTGGCAGAGGCCCAGGCTGTTCCTTGTGTGCTCCCGGGCTGGTGACTACTCTGGTCCCTACTGCAGTCACTGGTGAGTTTACTTGATAATGTTTGCCTTTTGGGTCTCAGTAAAAGATTCTAGATGCTTATTGTAAAATATCTGCGAAGTAGAAAGTTAGAGAATTAAGAGTGACCCATGCCAGAGGTAACTGGTAACATTCTGATGTACTTTCTCTTTTTTAAAGAGTTTATTGGTGCATATTAATTATACAGAATGATAGGCTTCATTGTGGCCCATTGGCACATGCAGATAATATGATGTGATCAGTTTCACTCCTCAGTCGTTCCCCTTACACTCCCCTTCCCTGAACCCCTTCGTAGTGGTCTCCCTTCTCCACTCTTGACATTTTCGTTTCCTTTTCCCCTTTTCCCAATAGTTTCCACATACAAGGAAAAAGATCCAGTAGGGAATCAGACTTATTTCACTGAACATAAGGCTCTCCTGCGAATGACATCATTTCCTTTTTTTTATGACTGAGTAAAACTCTCGTGTGTCTAGAGCCACATTTTCTTTATCCATTCTTCAACACCGCGACTGGATCCATAGTTTGGCTCTTGGGAGCTGTGCTGCGATCACCATGGATATGCGGGTGTTGCTGTGGTTTGCTGATTTCAATTCCTGGGAATGGGTACCAAGGAGTGGTACAGCTGGATCACATGGGAGCTCTACTTTTAGTTTTCCGAGGAGCCTCGCAGTGGCTATATTAATTTACATTTCCATGCCCAGCATATCAGGGCCCCCATCTTTGCCAGCATTGTTATTTGTGTTGATTTTGCTGTTCCGGCTGGCACGAGATGGACTCTCCGGGTGCCTTTGATGTGCATTTCTCGGATGGCTAGTCGTGAAGATTTTCCACCTAAGTGTTCACCATTTCTACTTCTTCCTGTTCAGTTCAGCTGCCGTTTGTTGGCTGGCTTGCTTGTTCTTGGTGTTGCATTTTGGAGTTCTTTCTATGTGCTGGGTATTAACCCTCTGTCAGGAGAGTCGTTGGCAAAGACTTGCCCCGTTCTGTTGGCAGTCTCCTCACACTGTTTCCTATGCTGTGGAGAAGCTTTGGAGTCTGAGGCCATGCTGTTCAACGGTTCGTGCTATTTTCTCGTGAGCTCCAGAGTCCTGTTCAGGAGTCAGCGCGTGTGCTGCCTGTTGAAGTGCTTCCCCTCTGTTCTGCAATAGCAGTTGCAGAGTTTCTTCTAGGTCCTTGATCCTCTTCTGAGTTAACCTTTGCACAGGGTGAGAGAGAAATCTGATTTCATTCTTCTACACACGGATAACTGATTGCCCCCACACCATTTGTTACAGAAGCTGTCTTTTCTCCAAAATATCTTCTTAGCACCACTGTCAGAAAGCAGATGACTGCAGTTACGTGGGTTTGTCTGTCTTTTATGCTGTTTCATTGGTCTATGTATCTGTGTTTAGGACAGATCCATGTTGTTTGAGTCCTGTGGCTCTGGAGTAAAATCTGAAATCAAGAACTGTGATGCCTCCAGCTTTGCTGCTCTTTTTCAGCATATATTTTTATCCTGAAAAATATTTCTGGGTCTTTTATTCTTCCCTATGAATTTTAGGATTTTTTCCCTAGTTCTGTAAAGAATATTATTGGTGGGGCTGGAGTGGTAGCTCAGTGGTTTCGGTGCTTGCCTGACAAGCGCGAGGACCCGGGTTCGAACCCCAGCACCACATACACAACTGAGTGTTGGAGCAACTAAGGCCATGTGAAAAACTAAATAAAGTTGTTTCTCTCTTTCTCTGTCTCTCTCACTGTCCCTCTCTCTTTAAAAAAAAAAAAGAATATTATTGGTATTTTGATGGGGATTGCATTGAATTTGTAGATCATTTATGAATATTTTAACAATATTCACCTTGCCCATCCATGAGCATAGGTGGTCTATACATCTTCTTGTGTACTCTTCAATTTCTTTTTTCAGTGCTCTGTAATTTTCCTTGTGGAGGTCTTTCATCTCCATAGTTAAATGTATTCCTAAGTATTTTTAAAGCTATTGTGATTTTTTTTTAAAAAAGGTGTTGTTTTCTTAATTTCCTTCTTGGTAAATTAATTATTGGTATATAGACAAGCTATTGATTTTTGTATGTTGATTTTATATCCTGTTACTTTCCTGAATTTGTTCATTAGCTGTAGAAATCTTCTGGTGGTGCCTTTAGGATCATCTAAGTATAGGATTACATAATTTGCAAATAGGGATAATTTGTCTTCTTCCCTCCTATCCGTATCCCTATTGTGTCTTTAACTTGTTTATTTCCTCTGGCTAAATTTTCAAGTACTATATTGAATAGGAGTAGTGAGAATGGACAACCTTGTGTTGTTTCTGGTTTTACAGAAAATAATTTCAGTTATTCCCCACTCAGTATGATGTTAGCTCTGGATTTGTCATATATAGTCTTTATTATGTTGTGGTAAGATCCTTCTATCCCTAGTTCCTTCAGCTTTTATATCATGAAATGGTGTTGACTTTGTCAAAGGCTTTTTATGCATCTATTGAGATATCATGTGTTTTTTGTACTTGCTTCTATTTGTGTGCTGAGTTTCATTTATATATATATATATTTTTTTTTTTTTTAAAGATAGAGAGAAGGAGAATGAGAAGGACAGAGAAAGAGAGAATTGATTTTATTTAGTTATTCATCTGGTTTTTGTTGCTCTGATACTTCTTGTGTATGTGGTGCTGGGGTTTGAGCTTGGGTCCTTCCTTGTGCATGCTAGGCAAGCACTGTTACTGCTGAGCCACTGCTCTAGCCCCTGGGTTTCATTTATTGATTTGCAAAGTTGAACCATCCTTGCCTTCCTGAAAAAAAACCAGCTTGATCACGGTATATGATCTTTTCAATGTGTTGTTGAATTCAATTTGCTAATATTTTTAAAGAGTTTTTGCATCCATCAAGTATACTGGCCTATGATTTTCTTAAGTAAATTTTTTTAATTGAGTTTTTAGTTTCAAGGTGATACTGGTTTTGTAGAATAAATTTGGAAACATTCCCTCCCTTTCTATTTCATGGAATAATTTGAGGAGAATTAGCATTAATTCTGCTTTAATGATCTGGTAAGAGCTGGAGAGGTGGCTCAGCAGTTAGAGTGCTTGCCTGGCATGTGAGGACATGAGTTTGAACTCTAGCTCCACATATGCAACCAAGTGTCAGAGAAACCAGAACCAGTTGAAAAATAAATAAAAATTGATTCATTCTCTCTCTCTCATTCCCCCCCCTTTTAAAAAATCTGATAAACTTTAGCTGTGAATCCATTCAGTCCTGGGCTGTTCTTCATTGGGAGACTTTTTTATTACTGCCTTGGTTTTATTGCTTGTTATTGGTCTAGTTAGGTTTTTATGCCCCCTTGGCTCAGTGTTGGAGGTTGTATATGTCTAGAAATTTATGTATTTCTTCAGGATTTACCAATTTATTGAAAAATAAGTTTTAAAATAATCTCTAATGATGTTCCATATTTTAGTTATGTCTGTTGTAATATCCTCATTTCTATCTCTAATTTCATTAATTTGGGTCCTCTCTCTCTTTTCATGGTTAGTTTATTTTTTTTAAAGAATGAACCTTTTGTTTGACTATTCCTTTGTATTGTTCTTTTAATTTCTACTTCATTTACTCTGATCTTTATTATTTCTTTCCTTCTACTAGTTTTAGGATTTGTTTTGTCTTTCAAAGGCCTTGAGATGCATCATTAGGTTATTTGGAATCTGTCTCTCTCTGCTGTAGGCAATCATAGCTGTGTGTATAGTTCTCTTGCTTCTGCTGTGTCTCACAGATTTTGGAATGGTATATTTCCATCTATGCTTGAGTCTAAAATTTTTAAAATTGCTTCTCCAAAGTGTATTGTGCAATCTGCCTCTATTTGTATGGTTTCTATCGCTTTCTTGCTGTTGATTTCTAGTTTCTGTCCATTATGATCTGAAAAAGATGCAAGAGGCTCTTTCTTTCTTTCTTTCTCGTGTATTTGCTGAGATTTGCTTTATGGCATAATATGTGATCAACTTTGGGAAAAGTTGCCTAAGTGGCTGAAAACACAGTGTATTCAGCTGTTGCTGAATGAAATAATCTGCAGATGTCTGTTAAGTCCACTTGAATTACACACTTTGAATTTGGTGAGTTTTTGTTGATTTTTTTAAATCTGGATGACCTCTCTGCTGGTGAGAGTGGTATATTGAAGTCCTCACTTTTGCTGTATCGGGGCCTATCGGTCCCTTTATGTGGAGTAAAGTTTGTCTTATGAAATTTGGTACACTGACATTCAGAGTATAAATATATATAATGTTATCTCTTCTTGCTGGATTGTTCCCTTTACCAATATGTAATGACCTTTGTCTTTGTAATTTTGATTTGAAGTCTGCTTTGTCTGATATGAAACTACGTCTTCCAGTTTGTTTTCAAATTCTATCTCCATAGAATATCATTCTCTTTCACTCTCAGCCCATGAATGTCTGCGAGGTGAGTTGCTTGGAGAAGACATACAGTTGGGTCTTATTTTCTAATCAAATCTGCCAGTCTGTCTTTTAATTTGATAATTAAGACCATTTACATTCAATGTTGTAATGAAAAGATGTGTGTTATTTTTGCTACTTTATCTTTAATGTTTGAATTTTTCTTAACTAGTATTTGCTTTTTATTCTTCTAACACTCTTTATTCTCTCCTATGCTCTCTTTTTTTTTTAAAGAGAGAAGGACAGTGAGAGAGACAGAGAGAATAATTTTTTATTGAGTTTTTCACATGGCTTTTTCGTTGCTTGGACACTTAGTTGGGTTCATGGGTGCTGGGGTTTGAATCCATGTACTCATGCATGCTGGGCAAGCGCCATAACTGCCGAGCCACCACTCAAGCCCCTCTCCTATGCACTCTTGATTATTTTGTTTTCCTTTTGTGTGCAGGATTCCTTTAAGTATCTTCTGCAATGCTGGTTTAGTGGTCATGAATATCTTTAGTTTATGCTTATCTTGAAAGATTTTTATTTCTCCTGTTCTAAAGGATAGATTTGCTGGGTATAGCAATGTAGGTTGGCAGTTTCCTTTCAGGGTTTCTATTCCATGCCCTCCTGTCTTTTAGAGTTTTGTCTAAAAAATCTTAGGTTACCATGATAGGTTTGCCTTTATATGTGAATGTACTTCTCTCTTTCAGCTTTTATAATTCTTTTTTTGTTCTCAGTGTTTGATATTTTAGTCATAACATTTTAGTGTTATAATATTTTAGTCATATATATATATATTAGTCATATATATAATATTTAGTCATATATGTAATATTTTAGTCATGAAGAGGTTCTTTTCTGGTCCTGATTATTTGAAGTTCTAAATGTGTCTGTTTACAATTGAGCACAAGGGCACACAACTGTAATCTCAGCAACTAGGGAGGTTGAGGCAGGAGGATAGAAAGTTCAAGGACAGCCTCAGCAATTTAGTAAGACCCTAAGGAACTTAGTGAGACTCTCTCAAAATAAAAAAAAATTAATTTTAATTTAATTTAAATGAAAAAGTAGCAAGCTTTGGGATGTAGCTTAGTGGTAAATTCCTCCTGAGTTCAATCCTTAGTATCAAAACAAACAACAAACAAACAAAAAACAACAACAACAAAAAACCCCAATAAATCCCCCGCATGTCCATCTCATTCTCAAGGTTGGGGGAATTTTCTGCTGTTATTTCACTGAACACATTTTCTGTGCCATTAGTCTGTATCCTCTCTCCTTCATCAAGACCTAAGAGTCTTAAATCTTGCTTCTTAATGTTTAGCTCTTCTATAGTTTCTTAATTTTTCTTTATTACTGTTTGAATGTTGTAATTTATCCACCTTACCTTCAAATCTTTCTTATTTTTAAAATAATTTTTATTAAGGAGTTGAGTTATTCTACAATATCATAAATGCATATGAAGTAACAAATGATATGCATTTCATCCTACACCAGTTACCCCCACTTTGCCCATACCCCAGTTTCTTGATTCTTCTATATGTTTCCCCTACAGCTAATGTAAATGCTTAAATTGTGAATTTTTCAGAACTAAAAGATTGCATAAGTATTATTTGGCTTCTTGGGGAGCAGGTAAAGATGAATGGATCCAAAAGCTACATTGTGGATTGTCTCCCTAGATCCCTCCCTATCCTCCCTCTTTCTCCACTCCTTGCTGCCTCTCCTGTCCCCTCTCCCACCTCCACATCTATGATTCCCCTAGATTATGTGTTGCTGGGCCTTTGCTGGATCTAATACATGAGTTTTACAAACTTTCACCCAAACCTGGGTTTTGTTCTAGCCTCCACAAATGAGGTAAAACATTTGACCCTTGAGTCACTGGGTCTGGCTAACTTCACTCAACATGATTTTTTCCATTGCCATCCATTTACCATCAAAGCCCACAATATCATTTTTTCTAATTGCTGAGTAGAACATCACACACACACACACACACACATACACACACAATCAGAGCTTTTGGATCCATTCATCCAGTGAGGGGCATCTGGGTTAGTTCCATAATTTAGCTGTTGTAAATTGAGCTTCTATGAACATGGATTTTGTTATGTTGCTGTGATGTGCTGATTCTAACTCCTCTGGGAAAACACCCAGAAGAGGGATAGCTGGGTCATATGGTAGATCCAACCCTAATTTTTTGAGGCCTCTTCACACTGCTTTCCAGAATGGCTGGACCAGTCTGTGTTCCACCAACAGTGTGCTAGTGTTCATATCTCCCCACAACCCCTCCAGCATCTGTTATTATTTATATTCTTCATCTTTGTTAATCTGTCTAGAGTGAGGTGAAATCTTAAGGTAGTTTTAATTTGCATTTCTCTGATTAGTAGTGATTTTGAACACTTTCTCATGTATTCATTGGCTTGCTCAATTTCCTCTGTTGAGAAGTTTCTGTTTAGCTCTCTGGTCCATTTCTTGATTTGAATTGCCTGTGTTTTTGATATTAAATTATTTGAGTTCTTTGTAAATTTTGGATATTAGTCCCCTGTTGGAGGACTCACAGGCCATGATTATCTCCCATTCTGTAGGTTCTCTCTTGATAGTTTTGACCAGTTCCTTGTCTGAGCAAAAATTTTTAGTTTAATGGCATCCCACTCATTGATTCTTGACTTTAATTCTTTCACTTTTGGAGTCTTGTTGAGAAAGTTGCTTCCTACTCCCATATGCAGAAGTGTTGGTCCTAATTTTTCTTCTAGCAGTTGAATAGTAGCTGGTTTAATTCCCAGTTCCTTGATCCAATTTGATTTTATTTTTGTACACGGTGAGAGATAAGGATCTAATTTCAACTTACTGCAAATGCCTGTCCAGTTTGTCCAGCGCCATTTGTTGAATAGGCTGTCATTCCTCCATGTTATATTTTGACTCCCTTTGTAAAAGATCAAATGTTTAAAGATTTGTGGGTTTGTCTTATAGTCTTCTATCCTATTCCATTCCTTCTGTTCATTCCTATTTTGATACCAGTACCCAAGGAAGAGGAATGGAAGAAGAGAAGGAGGCGCAGGGGGAGATGAGGAGGAGGAGAGGAGAGTCAAGATTGATCACAAGGCCCAGGCAGCAGTCGTGTCCATCTTGTTGGAACTGAATCCTCCACATCTGGAACAGTGCCAGACATCTAGCAGGTGCACAAGATTCGTTGCATGAGTGAGTTCAGGTGGCACAGCTGAACACAAGCCCTAGGGTCAAGGTGAGCCCAGGGCATCAGTTATCAAGTTGCTATTTCTCAATAACTAGCTTTCTGCTGTGTGACGTTGGGACTGGGCATCTGAGTGTGTCTGCCTGCATCCGGTCTTGGGTTTTGCTAACTGAGGATCAGGAGAGGAGGCTGGTGGAGGAGAGGCACACATTACATTCTCTTCTCCTTGGTTCCTCTGAACTCCGCATCATTGACCCTGTGTTAGTCAACTTTGTATTGCTGTGAAAAAACACCTGACAAGAACAACTTGGAGAGGAAAGTTTATTTTGGCTCGTGGTTTCAGGGGATTCATCGATGGTCAGCCGGTCCATTGCTCTGGTCCTGAGTGAGGCAGAACATCATTGTGGAAAGGTATGGAGAAGGAAAGCTTCTCAGCTCATGGCAGCCAGAAAGCAGAGAGAAAGAGGTGAGGAAGAAAGGAGTCAGGGAGAAGATGAACCCTTCCAGGACACTCCCAGTGACCTGCCTCCTCCAATGAGGTCCCACCTTCCATAGTCCACTCAGCTATCAACAGATGAACCCACTGAAGAGGTCAGAGTCCTCATGATCTCCACCTCTGAACCTTCCAGAATGGGGACCATGCTTTCAACACAGAGGCTTGCAGGGGGCACTCCAGATCCAAGCTATGATAGACTCTAACCTTGATCTTCTTCAGCCAAGCTTCTTCACCCTGGCGGCTGCAATTCCTGCTACAGCTGCAGGGGGAGGGGGCGCACTCTGCAGTTGCTCCAGCTCATGCAGCTCTGGTGTCATGGGCCCCACTTCAGCAACCCCAGCACCAGCTGCCTGGGGCAGCCCCAGAGGCCTGGATGCCAGGACCCATGAGTTTAACAGCGCCAACCCCTCCCCCTGCTCCTCCACCCCATGCTGTTTCCTGAGGCCACCTTTGGGTGCCTTGGCTTTGCTCCTCCTTTCAGTGAACTTAACAGATTTATGTATGAATTACATCGCCCAGCTTCAACCGGTGCCAACATTCACAGTCTTCGTCAGTGCCCCACTCCTGGCTGATGTGGTCATACTGAGGTATTTTGAAATGAATCCCAGATATTGTGTCTCCCATAAATACTTCTAGATGTGTCTCTGAAAGTTATTCCTGAGTTAAGAAGGGCTGTCCTTTCTCTGAAAAGATTATGCCCTTCAATCAGGTGAGCATCTTTGCAGAATAAGCTATTTCACAAGGACATGGAGGAGAAAAGGACCCACAGCCAATGCAACAGCTTGGTGGCATGGCAGCTCTGATGGCCGGTGGCAGGGACAGCTAAGCCAAGTTCTGGAAGCTCAGCCTCTTGGTCAATTGATGGGGACAAGCAGCTCCTACACTTGCCAGCGCACATCACATACAGATTTTTCTTGCCACTCCTTTTTTATTTTTTTCCTTTGGTACCAGGATTGAACCTGGTGTGCTTAACCACTGAGCAACCTCCCCAGCCCACTTTTTTATTTTTTGTTTTGAGATAGGGCCTTACTAAGTTGCTGAGGCTGGCTTTGAACTTGCAATCCTCCTGCCTTAGCCTCTTGAGCAGCTGGGATTGCAGACAAGAACCACTGTGCCCGGCTTTTCTTGTCATTTCTGACCCCAATTCTTCAGATTCAACTCAAACTCAATGCTGCCCATAGTGAATCCCTAATTTTTTTTTTTTCAGGGCTGAGGACTGAACTCAGGCCCTTGCGCATGCTAGGCAAGTGCTCTGCCACTGAGCTAAATCCCCAACACTGAATCCCTAATTATTAATCCCATAGTGGTTAATTGGTTCAATGACAATGGTGGAATGGCCAACTGGGAGGAGTAGTCCTGAGCCATTATCTCCAGGTTGGAGCACAGGTTCCCACTGCTGTAACACCGAATACAGGTTGGCAACTGCCACTGGGAGGAACAAAGGAATTTCCATTTGCAGAATGTATTGACCAGCAACGCAGAAACACATCCGTCTTTTCAGATTGAAAACCAGAAGGAGATGAGGATGAACTTGAACTTAGACAAAATGATACAGAATGTCAGCATAACTCTGGTGTGCAGAGAGCACACCGTGGCTCTGTGAAGCCACCTACAGCTGGCTTGAGACCAAAGAGGCCATGTTGCAGATGCTGGAGAGGAGATGCAGTTCCGCAGCTCCCCCCACTGCAACCTTCCCGGAACCTTTAAAGCAATCTGCATGGCAGCAGATCAGAACTGGAGGGTGATGTCCTTTCCTGGTGCTGTGTTCCTTTCTCTCCTGGACCTTACCTGAAGGGAGACTCACCGCCAGAAGCTCGAATCTCCTTAAGTTCCACTCAGTGGCTGACTAGCATTGTTACCACCTTGGCTCGAGCAGGTGCTTTTGGTCTGATCATTCAATATTGGTTTCAATGGCCACCCAAGCGGCTTTTTCTGCCCAATGATTCACAATTGCACCTTTCCTAATCCCTCCGAGAGGAGCCCTGACTAGGTGGAAGCCCTCTGGACTGGAGAACAGGGATGGAGGGCGATTTAAAGGAAGCTACAGGCGCCCAAGAGACGTCAGAGGCAGGAGATGCAATGGAGGACTCAGGGAGGAGAGAAAATCCGGGAGGACCAGGCTGGGAGAGAGCCGAGAAGGCCAGACAGCTGGTGGCGAATGGAAGGGAGGAGTGAGAGGGTCGCCCCTGGGTGGTTTGGTCCCGTTTTGTCTCTGAGGCAGTGGAGTGGTGACAGGGAGCTGGGACACCCTAGCCAGCTCAGTCCACGGGACACTCTCACCGCGGGCTCTCCCGCGCCTCAGTTGCTTTGTCTACACAGTGGCCTTGGTTCTAGCAGTGTTAGCTCATTCGTGGTTGGGAGGCTCGGGCTGGTGGATCGCATGTTGAGCACATCAGACAGCACGTGGCACACAGTAGGCGCTGCACCCTGTCAGACATGCCAGGGATGCAGAAGAGGCTCGAAGGACCCACATGTTTAACAAGCACTTTCTGCACTGCTCCACATACTCACCGAGGTCACCGAGCACCTTTCCATATGGCTCAGCTGAGAGGGTGGGGACAGTTCCCCAAACTCCACCGCACTCTCTCTACCTGCAGCCCCCTTGGCCTTCGTGTGACTGTGGCCCTCCCTAACAGCGTGCCTGACCAAAGTGGTGTCAACTTAATAAAACGTAGAATGTGGCCCGAGAGGGCAGTGCCAGGCTCTTTCCCCAGGGCTGAGCACAGCATGCTCTCACGAGCCCCTTGCTACCCGATACAGCCTCTCTGTGGGCACAGGGCCACTGCCGGGTCGGTGAGCAGCGGTTTTCCAGCCTCAGGGAGCTGCCTTCAACCTGCTACTGTCCTCAGAAGCTTCCAGTGCTCCTGGACCTCACGGGCTTGATCAAAATGGCACAGTGAAGGAAGGAGGTGTGCAGGGGACCTCAGCCACAGACACCTCCACTGTGCCCAGCACAGGGCCCAAGTGACACCAGCTCCTCTAGCTACTTTTCATGTGTCCAGCAAAGTGCTCAATAACATAACCTCAGAGTTTTCTTCCAGTGAGAGGGCCTGGCTTTCCATCCCTTTGTATGACAGGAAGAACTCTGCGAGTTTATACGTGAAAGGAGAAAAAAAGAAAGGAGGTGGGGGAATGTAGGTATCAAAAGCTTAATCCCTTCCTCCCTCCCTTCCTCCCTTCTTTCCTTCCTCCCTCCCTTCCTTCTTTCCTCCCTTCCTTCCTGCCTTCCTCCCTTCCTTCCTGCCTTCCTCCCTTCCTTCCACCTTTC